>VUYV01000002.1:12869913-12920235 GCA_008711295.1 Anarhynchus alexandrinus
GACCTCCATTTTTGGATGTCTGTGTACGCATCCAAGAGTGCACGTCCCTGTTGATCTGGAGCGTGCTTTTACAATAAAGGCTATGTTTTATCTGGCAGTCATTGACTCAGTTGACCGTTTGTTGCCAAAGAAGGAAGAAGCAGGTCTCTTAAAAATATCTCTAAAGAATGATCAGTGGCACATTGCAAAAAGTTGGTCTTTTCCACATGTTGACCTTTGGGGAGGAGAGTGAAGTCCGTGTTGGTACTCTAAACTGCTACGTGGTTCTGAGAATTTACTGCACTCGTTCTGTTTAAACATTGAATTCTGTATTTTTTTGCCGAACAAATTTCTGGTTGTTGGCTGGGTTACTGACTTTAATTCTTTAAGTGGATTTTATGTTCAGTTTATTTATTTATATTGGAATTTCCTCTTTGAGCACTGACACTTTTCCTACAGAGGTATGGCTCTCATGGGTTCTTTTTATGCTGAACATCAGTAATGGTAATGGTGATGATACATCTTCTGTAAGGCTGTGGTTTCCTTAAAAATATAGCGCTACTTTAGTCTGGATTATAATTTGGGTAGTTATTTTTAAAGATGGGTCATGCCAGAACACAATGACAAAAGATTTATTTGGTATCATCAAAGAGCTGAGCTTATTTCCCTTGTAACAAATGTGGAAGAGCATTCAGAACTCACCTCGTAACGTGCTTCATCGAACATGAAATGTGTTGTGGAGTGCTAAGGAATAAATGACCCTCGAGTTTTTAAATTTAAAATAATTTCTGTGTAGAAGTTCATGAATGTAGAATTATGAATGAATTCTGAGAAGGCTGTTGTAGATGAATAGGTTTTTTCCCCTGAAAATGGTAAAAAAGATGGGAAATTTTCTACATTGGGCTTACATGCGTAACTGATCCAGATTGCATGTTCTCCATATGACTGAAACTTAAGGGAAATTGAGTGCGTTTATCTGTAGGTCCTTGTCACTGCTGTCACATGTGATCTTTTTCTACGATACCATCTCAGAGTGATCAGGTTGTTTCATCGTATGCACTGAAGAACGACACTGGCAGAATATAACGCAGGGCAATCACTTCGCTTAAGCCCGTAAGGATCTTTTTCGTGGTTCATAAGAAATGTTTTGGTTTAAAAGGATTTGATGGAAAAAAGGTAACAATGGCAAATTTTTTTCAATCCCCAGTAACCATTTTGATCATGTTTTGAATGTTTGTCCTTTTATACGAAAGAATAAGGTAAAATAAACTCAATATTTTGTCACTGGTATATGAGATAATGTGTTTTAAATGTGATCTGTATAGGTTGATATTTTAGATGGAAGTCTTTAAGTAAAGTTGTCTTTTTAGGGGAAATTCTTTGCTGTAAGGAGAAGTTAGAAAGTGTACTGTAAACGTAGAAGTACTCAGTCCTATGTGTAATTTTGTTATGGAAAAGTAAAGTTTCTTTTGTCTTAACATCGCTTGCTTCACAGGATTTCTTGCAGGGGTGCTTGCGCTAAGTTTTCATTTCTGCCCCCTTTTTTTTTAAAAAAAAAAAAACAGCATGGAAACACAGTATTCTGTATGCCTTTCAGTTTCAAAGCTCATGACAGATAAAACAGACGAGGCAAACTTTTTTTTTTTCATCACATCTGTGCGCGTCTCATTCTACTTTTTATTTTAAAATATTTTGTAAATTAAATTTATTTAGAAAAATACTTGGCTTTCGCTTGATTATTTTATTTATAAATAAAGGAAGAGCTTTTTAGCCGTGAGGCTTGCAAAATCTTTTTTATATTTTTATTTTTTAAAANCGCCCCCTTCCCTCCCTCCTCCGCGTCCCCGGGACCGAGTCCGCGCCCTCCCGCCGCCGAGCGGTGGCGCTTCTATCCTGCCCCGGCGAGGTCGGGCCGTTTAAATAAATACGCCCGTCGCTGATTGGCGGAGAAGCGAAAGGGCGGGGGGCGGGCCCGCGCGGGGATTGGCGGACGCGCGGGGTTTGAACGGGCGGGCGGTTGGTGCGGTGACGGACGGAGCGTCGGCTGTGTGGAGAGCCCGTCCCGCTTGCGGGGTTTTGCCCCGGGTATGGCCGCCGGTTTCGTCCCCAGAGCGGCGGTGTGGGAGCAGAGCGTCGCCGCCAGTCCTAAGCGGCGGCGCTGGGCCGCGCGGCGGGGTGAGGAGGACGCGGACGAAGGCCCCGCCGTGCTGGTTCTGAGCCACTTCTCCCGGCCGCCGTTCCTCAGCTTCGGCAGTCTGCGTGTCGGCGCCTCCCGCACCCGCCTCCTGGGCATCGACAACCCCAACGCGGAGGACGCCGAGGTGGTCGTCGACCGCTTCCCGGCTTCTGCCAGGGGCTTCAGCCTTGAGCATCGCCGCTTTTCTGTGCAGGTACTGGGCGTGGTGGGGGGAGTGGTGGTGGGTGTCTGTGAGCGTGTGACACGAGAGGGGCCCCCGAGCCGTGCCCTGCGGGCAGGGGGGCCGCGCAGCTCCCCGCCTGAGCGGCAGAGGAAACCCCCGCGCCGGCGTGAGGAGCGGTATCGCTTTGCGGCGTAATCCTCCCCTGGGAGAAGTCACGCGTCACCTGCGTTAGTGCAAAAAAACCACCCAAATTAATTGTTCTGTGGGAATGTGGCTTTAAAGACAGGGACAGAAGAATGAGAATTGTTTAAAAAGTGACCTCTCAAATCGCTGGAGGACATGTTTAATTTAATGGGGAGCTTGTTGTGAAGAGGATGCTAATTCACTGTTCTGCGCTTTAATTAATAATACAATAGAGAGTAAAGCAGGCTTAATCTGGGAATAAATTTTTACAATTCCCAAGGAAATGGGAACTATGGTTAATCAAATCAACGGCGATTTTTAAAAGGACAGTTTGGACAAACACGTATCCATGGTCATCTAGACCTTCTAGACCACTCGAGATCTCTTGCAGCAAGACGCTTATAAAAATAGGTTGAAGTCTCAGTGTGAAGTATCTGAGTTGCAAGTTCCTATAGTAGTTAATGAATACTAACTGACCAGCTTTACTGTACAAGCACATATTGAATTGGTTTGTATGATTTCATTAAATGCATCTGCCCGAGGATGTGGGACTCCTAATTAAAATGCTCAAGAGATTGGTCATTTTCACACTCTCTTTGATTTTGTCTGAGGTATAACTGTTCTTTGGTCTGTCAGTGTTGATGTCAGCAGAGCACCGAAATGATTCGGTAGAGGTCACTGTGCATGTGTGACAAATCTCATCTTTGCAGGTCATTTGACTTAAAAAAAAAATGACACTTGTATTTAGATTCAGCTAAGGTACTAAAAATTAACTTCCTATTATTAGCCCAAACATAATTATCTCAAAATTACTTTAGAGGACTTATTTGGTTAATATGTGCAAAAAATTATGTAATTTCTTCTATTTACCTTTACTCAAATCTTGTCCTTTTTTACTACATGTTGTATTTATGTGTGTTCTTGCTTGCTTCCCATTATAGTTCCATTAAGAGATATATGCCCTTTTAGTAAGCCAACATTTTTGATAGAGGTTGCTTAAATATAGATGTCAGAGGGGAAAAACTGTCACTTAAACATTTAACAATTGTTTATCATTTCATGTTGTTGGAGTATGTTACTTCTGTATACAGCTTCTCATTTGATTTGATTACTCTATCTTTGATGTTACATAAGTGTACCTAAGTGCTAAATATTAAACGTTTCTTTTTCTCCAATAGTCAGGACAAAGAATCTTTGTTTCTGTAACATGGACACCATTAGAAGAAGGAAAAGTCAGAGAACTGGTAACTTTTGTTATTAATGGCATTGTAAAGCATCAGGCTGTGCTCCTGGGTATTGCTGAGCAGCCTCCGAAGAAAAAGGTGAGTGTGTGTTTATTATGTGTCTTAATTCTATTCGGCACAGCTGACACAGATATTGTTTTTATTAGTAGAAAATTCAGGGAAGGAGAATTAAAAATTGATAAATTTGGGAATGACCGTTGTCTTCAAAATTTTTCAGCTGGCTTGGAAAGTAGATACTGGTGCATTACAGCTTAGAGAATAAAACTAAAACATGACCAAAAAAGCTGTTTGCAAGCCTGGAAATAACTTATAGCGAATTTTGAATTAGGTGTTCTTTTTGTAGCATTTTTAGACTTTGAATGAATGCATTGGTAATGTTCACTTTTACACATAAAAGTATGTAGAAAGTCGGCATACTAACTTTCATTTATGGTTCTTTTTCAGAAGAGTCTTTGGGATACTATAAAAAAGAAAAACTCTTCAGAAACATCTGCTTCAAAAAATGTCAAAAATGCTTCAAAAGTTAAAACTGTTAATAAAACCTTTCAAGTTTCTCAGAAGGTGGATAGACTTAGAAGCCCACTTCAGCCATGTGAAAATCAGAACCCAGTGCAAAACAGTATATCCCCAGGAAATGACCCTTTCATTGGCTCAGAAAATAAATTGCCTCTATCTCCTATTGCACCAATGCTGGAAGAAGATCATAACACTGTTTGCACTCCACTTGCAATGAGAAGATCTACTACGTTCTCGGATATTGCTGCCGCTGTAGGTGAGAAGTTGTTGCCTGAAATAGACAGTTGTAACATCAAGAAATTTGTTAATGAGCACAATGAATTAACATCTGAAAGCGCATACAGTTCTACTGGATTAACACAACTGCCAATTTCAAACAATGAAGTAATTCTTAATCGTACGCTCTCACCAGTTTGCACTCCAGGACGCTCAGCATCTGTGCCTGCTTTAAGTACAAGGAGAATCTTAAGTCCAGATTCTTTTGTCAATGACAATTATCAAGTGGATATAGATATAATAGAGCAGCCTGTTCCAATTCTGTCACCTGATCAATTTGTGAGAGACAACTTGTCAGATAAGCAGTCAAAGACTCCTAAACTTGAGGCAGCTTTAATATCATCTACTACAGAGACTTATTTTGTAAAGAAATTCCTACCCTCAGAATGGAAGAAAAATGGAGATGTAGAGACAAAAACACATGTTCATATAGAACACAACTTAAGTGAAGTCTTTGAGATGCATAATGTAGAGTTTCAGGTACTTCATTATGACAAACCCAAAGAAAATCATGTCAGTATTCCTTCTGCAGAGGAGTTTCAGACTCACAATTCTTCTCGGAAAGAGCAACCAAAAAAGCGTCCAGTTCTTTCTGCCACTGTCATAAAAAGTAAGCCTGATGCTGCTGAAGGCAAAAGAATGGAAATCCTCCAGCCAAAATCTAAAAAATGCCTTAGTAAAGCAATAATGGAAAGTGCTAATGTGGTGCCTGTGCATGCAAAAGCAGAAATATGTAAACACCTTCCAGTTATAGGTCCCGTTTCAGCAGAAAATAAGTGTCAAAATGACGAAGTAAATTCATCTCCTACTGGATCAACTTTGTGTCGTAAGAGAAAAAGTGAGATATATGTAGAAAACAGCAGAGTTACAGCTCCAGAGTATGTGGAAGAAGTGGAAAGAAAAAGAACTCTTACATCTAGCGTGGACAATAAAACTCATGCTACTATGAGACCATCAGCCTTCAAATGCACAAACCGAGAGAGAGCAGGGCAGAGAAAGAAAGCTGGTGAGCAGTATTTCCTTCATTTACCACTTTCTGAAAAATACCTTTGATTTTGAAATTCGTGTAGCAAACTGAACTGTCTAGCACGAGTCAGGAATATTTCATATCTCTGAAATGTGGGCCTTTGCAATTTTGTTGGATATTAGCTGCATTTTAAAAATTTGAAAACTAGGTCGGAGTTTTGGTTATGTAATTGGCTTCAAATTTACTCTATTATTTTGTAAACCTTGTTAATGACAGTAACAGGAGAAGTATCTGGTAGTTCTCAAGCAGAACCTTTGTTACGTAATTCAAATTTACTAGAAACTTACTCACTGCACAAGATTTCTGTCATGTGTACACTTAACGTTGTGAATATTTGACTCCACCACTGTTGTCACGTGTTTTCAAATATGTGGTTCCCAAGTCTCGTTCATGCTGCCTGCTTTTCACTGGCTGTAATTGGCTTGTTGTCAGCCTTGTGTAGCATCTTTCTGCCTTTATAGTTTGCCAATACTTTGTTGCTTGAAGATCAGAAGCAGCTGACTTCTTGTATTTTAGTGTATTTTGGGTTTTCTGAACGTTCTGTTCCCAAGTATGCTCTGGAATATAAAAAGAATGAGGGTTTGTAACTGAAAGAAGCACTTTTGAATGAGGGTTTGTAACTGAAAGAATTTGCAGAATCTCTATGCAGTCCCTGCAATATAACTAACAGGAAAAATCCATCATGGCTTTTGAATCAAAATAATGTGCTGTTTTCTTCAGTTCAAATGACCTGTTCTGTGATCTAGATTTGATTTGGGGCTTTCAGTAATGCACTTTGATTTCAGGCTTTTTAAGATAATCTACACAAAAACATAACACACAAACAGTGTTAGTGTGCAGCAGGAAAAGCTGTGTCATCTACCAGGTTATTTCTATTCATCCATTAGGGTAAGGGTAGGTGGGCTGGACAAGGAAGTATTCAGTAAGCCCAAAATGACTTTGGTGTCTCTTAATCCTAGTTATGAAATGCAAAAACGATGACAGCTTTGAGTTATGTTGTTCTTGACAATTTTTCTTGAGAAATATAACCTGTTATTCTTTTAATTGCATAGGCATTGTCTCTAGGCTTCACAAAGAAAAATCATATTTCACTACTAAAAGTTAACTTTGAAATGCCCATCATTAATTTAATCCACTTGAGATCCAACTTATTAAAAATTATCAGAATATATTTAAAATTAATTAGAAGTGCATGAGAGATTGGAATGATTTCTTCACTTCTCTAGATGTGAACATTCTATGAAAAACACTTCTTCAGTTAAGCAGGAGAGTGCAACCTGTAATTTATGATCTCTATCTTATTTGTTTCTCAAGTACCATCTTGTTAGGGGATGTCAGGCAGCAACTATAGTCCATCTGCAACAGCATACTTTTTTAATCCTTTGGTGTCAATGTAACAAAATGACTGTGCTAAAAGGATGTATTCCTATATGTTGAGAGTTCAGAAAGCCTAGATCTGTGTTTTTTCCTTGTGTTTAAGTCCTCCTCCTGCTATGTGGTGGGTAATACTTACTAGCCTAGTGCCTTGATGCCTAAACTAACGCAAGTCAGGCTGCTCTGAAACGAGTGTCGATGTAGTGTGCCATCTATCTGTGGGACGAGGTGAGTCAGTCCCTAAAAAGTCATACCTCTTACCTCAGATGCTTATAGAATACACACTTTCACGTGTTGTAATGAATGTTTTTACCAATCAGCTTAGTGTTTCTAGCTATATGATAATGAATTGCTAACACTACATTTCCTTAGTGTATAGAAGAACTGTGAAATATGATAGCTCTTATTTACTCTGAACTATTTTTCCCTTTTGATTGTAGTTAAACTGCTTTGTTTAACTTTTTCCATCAACAGGAAATTACTAGTATTTTGTATGGGTTCATGGGCAGTTACTCGAGTTCCACGCTTTATAAGTGATATGAACCTTTATACATTAACTTTCGCTGACACATTTGTTGTTGATATTTGTGCGATAATGCTTGTAGGTTCTTCACTTCAGAAAGCATCTAAAACTACCAACAGGATTAGTAAACCCATCCCTGGATTGGCTCAGTCTCACCTGACATTTGTGAAACCACTGAAAACAGGTAGGCAGACTCCTGGTATTTAGTAAAACAGTATACACTGAACTGAATGTCACAATTGCTGTACCCCTAGTGATTGGTAAGACCCAACTGGTTAAAGTTGAGATGAAATAGAAGATTGTACCTACAATGAATCAATATCTAGCAGAAAAATGTATGTAACATCCCATGTTCCATTTTGACTACTCATGAGAAAATTAGTTGCGACACATGGCCAGCTGAAGGTAAATGTTGTTTTCCTCCAGTTTTGCCTGTAAGTGTAAAAGCTACATTACACATATGTTCCCAGCTGACTGATGGTTATCAGTGAAATGCCTCTTCCATACAATAACGTTTTAATACAACAACAATACCTAAAAAGAGAAAATGTCTTACTGGCTTAGCTCTGATTTTGCAGAGCCAATAATACTAAGTTGATCTGATCAGAAAAATACATCTATAAAATTGTTCTTTCTGGATGTAATCTGACTCAGCTTGGTTTTGCCTCAAGATATGCATTGCAAATGGCCTGGGTTCTAGAAGTCTTGTCTTTGTTCTAGTGCTTAAATAACTTAATCCATGTTTTGTGGCTGAAATTTATTTAATGGTGGCTGATCTGCAAGTCACTGAAGATTCTAACAGTCTGCTTTTTTCTGCTATAGTGCTAAATGGAGTGTCAAATGTTAATTCTTTCTGCAATTAAATGCATATTTTTTATTTTTTTTAATTTTTTTTTTTTTATTAAGTCATCCCTGAGCACCCAATGCCTTTTGCTGCTAAAAATATGTTTTATGATGAACGTTGGAAGGAGAAGCAGCAACGAGGTTTCACCTGGTGGTTAAATTTTGTACTCACCCCTGATGACTTCAGTGTAAAAACAAACACCTCACAAGGTAAGAGTACAAGAATTTTTACTTTGTCTTGTAATGTTCCTAAACATTATATAATGTGCTTTATTAATATTAATGAATAGTAGTGCTAGCTTAACACTAGTTTCATCTTGTCACTTTAGTTTTTGTAATACTAAGCTCTTGGGTAAAAGTAGATTTTTTGGGTTTTAATTTTTGTGTATAACTCGTGTTTCCCTTTTCAGCCTTTGACTTAATGCTGTGGTAATCATAAACCAAATATTTGGTAATGTGTCTCAGTAGTGGTTATGCTAGAAAATAGGGAATATGCTAAACCAAAAGCAGTTCTCACATTTGAGACAGTGCTGCCTGTCCTAGCAGAATTTTATAACTGTCTACCCCTTTTCAGAGTCTATTTTCCCCTTATGATAATTGTGGGTGACACACTTGCTCATGCCAAGCAGCAGCATGCCACACACCTGAACAGGGAGCTGCAAAAATAAATACACGCTGGAACATGTGGCTGTGGCACTCCTCAGTAGGTGTGGAGTGGGAAATCCCTACTTGCTGAAAAACATTATAGTTGTCACTTTACTAAAATGGTGGTAACGTACTTTTTTTTTCTATCTTTAGCTTCAGTCTAAAAAATTGGAGATTTTGCAGTTGATCTTAAAACTGAATTCCTAGCACTGCTCGCTTATGAAATAAGCATTGTTATATTAAATATTTGACTAATATACATGTACTTCACAATATATGTTTAGTGCAACAGCTGATAAGCTTCCTGAAGGATAAAATCATTAGTCAGAATGAAAATAATAAAATGCAAACTTAGAGAGGAAAAAAAAAAATGAGGTGGGCAAAGCTACCTTTGAGATGTAAATGCTTACTTTTTCATGTGTGTTTAAACAGTAAATGCGGCTTCTCTTATCTTGGGAGAAGAGAACCATCATAAAATCAGTGTTCCTAAAGCACCAACGAAAGATGAAGCATCTCTGAAAGCTTATACGGCTCGTCGTAAACTGAATAAGTTAAGACGTGATGCTTGCCGTTTGTTTACATCTGAAACAATGGTAAAAGCTATTAAGAAGCTGGAAGTTGAGATTGAAACTAGGCGTTTGCTAGTTCGTAGAGACAGACATCTCTGGAAAGACGTAGGTAAGAATACTAAAACTTTGCATCCTCTCTTTTCTTGTAAGTAGAAAAAGTATTATTCACACACTAAGTTGGTTTAATCTAAGATTGGTTGATAGAACTTTTTGCTATAATATGAAGTGTTTGCTGGATGTAATATTACAAGATGTTCTCTTGCAGGAGAGAGGCAGAAAATCCTTAACTGGCTTTTATCTTACAACCCTTTGTGGCTGCGTATAGGTCTGGAGGTAAGTGCGGAATTTATGGTCTATAACCAAAGTTTAAAGGGCATCTAGCTATTTTATTTAAGTAGGGGATGTTTCAGGTTTCTTTGTGCTTTCTATTTTACTAGTTCAGGTAGGTTCAATTCAGTTATAGCACGTTTACATCTTTTTTAAATTATTACAACAGAATTGCTTTTAAAAAGTGCTTATCTTATTAAAAAGGAAAATATTTAATCAAGGTGAGTGGAAGTTAACTCCCTGACCAATAACACAAAAGCAGTTTCCTGTCAGTTTCACCCTTTACTAAACTGGAGAAAAATGTAGTTCTTTTAAGGAAGTTCCTGATCGATTCCTCAAATGCAGATGATCATACATGTTCTGAAATGAGACTGGATGTCCTGAAATTTCCTTTAGTTTTATCTGTCACTGACTGATTTGAAAAACTGATTGATTTTTAGAGACTAATTACGATTTACTACTTCAGAATTTCAGTAATGTCATTCAACAAAACCTCATAGTATTTAAGGTAATTTTAACAGTTCTGCTTTTTCTTCCTCCTTTCATATTAGACTGTTTATGGAGAACTGATAGCTTTGGAGAGCAATAGTGATGTTATGGGTTTAGCAATATTTATCCTTAATCGCTTGCTTTGGAACCCTGACATTGCAGCTGAATACAGACATCCCACTGTGCCTCACCTTTACCGAGAAGGTAACTAGTATTTCCAAAAATAGGTTATTTTTAGCATTTAATTTTTGAACTATCACTTAGTGGGTTCTCTTTTCAGGTCATGAAGAAGCTTTGTCAAAATTCACACTGAAAAAATTGCTGCTGTTAGTTTGCTTTCTGGATTGTGCCAAACGGTCCAGAATGATTGAGCATGACCCTTGCCTCTTTTGTAAGGATGCAGAGTTCAAGGTAAGAGAGCTGTGATTTGATGTACCTCCAATATTGTCTTAAGACTCAATGTAAATTTTTTTTTGTTTTTAATCTGACTGTGTACTTTTCTTTAACAAGTCTTGGCTATTCAGCCTCTTGCATGAACATTCTCAACACATCATCACACAGTCATGTAAAAGAATTCCCAAGAAAACTTTAAGGTGTTAGTCCTGTAGGAAGGACTCCATTATCTTGCGTTATCTGGCTTCCCTCTCTAAAGCTAAGCTTCTGCCTTATTTTTAAATCTCTCTCTAGCATACTGCAGTTGCTCTTAACTTCAAGTCGGTTTGATGAGCTTTTCTGTTTGGTTTTTTTTCTGTTATTTTGCTGTGAAAAGAAAGAACATCTGTCATACAAAGGCTTTACTTAACAAATCTGTTATGTTCAAATAAAATCACTTTTCTTTAGTTTGTACTATGTAGACAGGCAGACTGAAGAAAAAAAGTATTCCTGAATTTGGTGGTGCTTTCAGTGACATGGTAGCCATGTACGATGAAAATTAAAGCTGTGTGAACTAGCTAAAAATAAATTAAAAAAAGAAAATTATCATTTCCAATATTAGACAAGGAAATATGGAATGCAATTTTGGGGACAAGGGGTGAAAATTTTATTCCACTTGACAAATATTGCAGTGTTAAGATTACCTTCCTTTTTTTTTTCCTTTTAGGCTAGCAAAGACCTTCTGCTTGCATTTTCTCGGGACTTCCTGAGTGGTGAAGGTGACCTTTCCCGCCATCTTGGTTTCTTAGGACTACCCGTCAGTCATACTCAAACTCCACTTGATGAATTTGATTTTGCCGTAACAAATCTGGCTGTGGACTTACAATGTGGCATTCGTCTTGTGTGCGTTGATACAGAACTATTTTGAACTATTTATTTTCTTTTACATAATACTTAGTATGACCTCAGCTAAGGCATTAAACTGTGAAATTCCCTTTGTTAGGAGGACAATGGAACTTCTCACCAAAAACTGGAATCTTTCAAAACAACTGAGAGTTCCTGCAATAAGTCGTCTACAGAAGATGCATAATGTTGACATTGTTCTTAATGTCCTTAAAGAGCGAGGAATTCACTTGAAAGATGAAAGCGGTAAGGCCTAGAAATCAGGGTTATTCTAAGTGCATCGGATTAGTACACACTTTAATTCCTTGTTTTATTTGATAGGAGCTTCAATTGACTCCAGGGATATTGTGGATAGACACAGAGAACGAACCTTAGCACTCCTGTGGAAAATTGTCTTTGCTTTCCAGGTACTATTCAATTACTTATTTTGTTTGTTTGCTACTAGTTACAGATGAGCAATAATGAAAACACCAGTCCTTCAGGAATAGTTGTTGTCTGTGAAAGCCTCTGCTAATCAAATTTGTGAAATGATCCGCTTTGTATGTTCAAAGTGCCATGCAAACTTTACCTAAATCTGCTAACTGTTGCCTAACGATACAGTTTAGATAGCGTTTCAACTGTGCTTTTTCTTATATACACTCATACAAATTCTTGGAAAAAACGTAAGTTTTGAGTTTATGCTGTATACCAACAGAATTGATACAAGTTGAGGTGGAATTTCACCACTCAGTAGTCAGCAATATAAGTACAATTAACTATATCTAAAGCAAGAACTTCAAGAACTATAGCCACAGAACTATCAGAGAGCCAGAAGAACATAATAAAACCCAAATGGAACTATTTTCTTTCTTAACTACTGTTACAGTGTTGAGTAGTTACCTTCGTCCGGTTAGTTCTCCTGATGCATGTTGTCACAGCTGCATTACTTTTGATTAAAGAAGTAATTTCAGTGAGGAGTGGCTTTATCCAAGCCCTGTGGATATGCTACTTGTTCTCCAAATCTTCTCAGACGATCACAACACTGGCTCAAATCCTCTCAGAATCCCTTAAATGAGGAGGAGTGTTACATGGGCTCAGTAGAAATGCAGGGGAGGTGCTGAAATTGTTGTTTCTTCTGAAAGTATGGTGAAATTATGCAGGCTGTTTCAGGCAATTTCCTTGTTTCCCCCAACTATTAACTAATGAAGTGTTTTATGCAGAACAGTGGGAGTGTGGGTTTAGGTTCTTTTATCTGAAGCAGCTGGTAGCAGACACTGCCATCTATGCTGGCAAGTCCAGATTATCCACTACTGATTCGGTGTGGCAGGTATTGCTACGTCATGGGAGTTAGTTTCTCTTTAAAATGCCATATCTAAAGCCTCTGCATCCAGCTGCTATAATGCATGACATGTCAGACTGTTGGTGAAATATTATTTTTTTTTTTCCTCCTTCCTAATAGGTGGATGTTTTTCTTAATGTGGAACAGTTAAAAGAAGAAATTGAGTTTTTAAAGAATGCACACAAAAGAAAAACACAATTGGGTGCTCTCAAGACTTTTCCAAATTGTTGTAGAGTACAAGAAGATAATAGTAACTCCTCCCCTCAATGCCACAGTGAAAATGTGAAGCTTCTGATGGTATGGGTTAATGCTGTTTGTGGATTTTACAATATCAAGGTAAGTAGTTTTATGTACATTTCAGCAAATACATCCTTTGCAGTCATAAGAATGTTTATTTTTTATATAGCAGAGTTCTTCAAACTGTCAAATATGTAGTAGCAGACAATGGTAATTAGTTTTAAATATCCTTCTGGACTTTGTTTAGTCTGATTTGAAATAACTGTCTTTCTGTGGGTTTAGCTACAGCTCTCCCTTTAAACAAATCTGGGCAAAAGGATCAGCCCTTCCAGTTAGTCTTATGCAAAAAAAGAGTTTCAAAAATGTAACATTTTTGCTGGAATATGGGATTGTTTGAGGTTTTTTTTTAATGAGCATCCATCCCAAAAATATTTGTGCATAAAATTTTCACCATTTATAGGAAGCGTGAGAATTAAACTAATGTTTGGCGTAAGGGGGATTCCTCTCCTCAAGGAGATGTTTGTTTAGAAGGGTCGTGTTGTTTGTTCCTTCCAAGAAGAGAAGCCCTGTTCTGAGACTTGTCTCTGGTCAGAATACAGTCACACCTGCTATTTTTTTCTGAAGGGCAAGATAGAGCACTTAAAACTGATGCAAGTTCAGAGCTTATTTCTGTGTTGAATACCTAGTGTAAAGGTATCTATAGAAATTTCTTGGGGATCCTTCTGTAGAAAGATTTTCTTTTTGGTTTCTTAAACATTTCCCTTGGAGATTCACTGTATAGTGATTCACACATATTTGTTTCCGGTTTCTCACAGCTGTATATCACTGTGCAGTCATTGAAAGGAAGCACTAGTTTCCTAAATTTTTTTGTTCAAAAAAATTTGCACTTTATCACTTTCAAAGGTACAAGATAACAAAATCAAGGAACTTGCGTCTTGCTGTGTTTTGTTTAACAGGTGGAAAACTTCACAGTGTGTTTCTCAGATGGTAGAGTATTATGTCATTTGATTCATCATTATCATCCATGTTATGTGCCTTTGGAAGCTGTGTGCCAACGTACAACTCAAACAGTAGAATGCTCAAGAACTCATACAGTGGGACTAAACTCTTCCTCCTCGTCCTGTTCAGAGTCTGATACGTCTCTAAGTGTTATGGAAGGAACATCTGACCAAAGTGAGTTATTCGATGCACAGAAATGCATGTTAAATTTATTTCTTTTATGCACAACTTGATTTGACAAACATTTTCTCCTTGCAAAGCTGTATCTGCCTCAGTCCTGTACAAAGAACTCTTGGAGAACGAAAGGAAAAACTTCCAGCTGATCAATGCTGCAGTTTCTGACCTAGGTGGAATACCAGCAATGATTCATCACTCAGACATGTCAAATACAATTCCTGATGAGAAGGTAAGATGCCTTTAGAGTTGGTGTAAACATGTTCTGCTGTCCTGTGAATGTGTCCTGCTCTTCTGTCTAGCCCTTAACTTGCTGTGTTCTTTGTTTATATAGGTTGTTATTACCTACGTATCATTTCTGTGTTCGAGGCTTCTAGATCTTCGGCAAGAAACTCGAGCTGCTCGACTAATTCAGTCTGCTTGGAGGAATTACAGGCTGAAAAGAGAACTGAAACTTTCTCAGGTACTCTTTACCTGTGCAATATTCATAGTTTCTACTTTGAGAAATACTAAATAAAGAACAAAAATTCACTGTTTGGAGTATACAGATTTATTAGAATAATACTGGTGTTTAAATTCATAGAATCCTAGAATATTTTGAGTTGGAAGGGACCTTAAATATCATCTAGTTCCAGCCCCCCTGCCATGGGCAGGGACGCCTTCCACTAGACCAGGTTGCTCAAAGCCCCATCCAGCCTGGCCTTGTACACTTCCACGGATGGGGCCTCCACAACACCTCTGGGCAATCTTCTCCAGTGCCTATTAATGAGTACCATTTTTATTATCAAAGAATATGGCCTTCTTGATGTAACCTACTCAAAACACTTTCATTTAAGACTCTTCTGAAATAATTACATTTGTTTAAAGGCTACTGTTTTTTTTCTCGTGTTCTGATTAGAGCATATCACCCCTTAAGCCTTTTCCCCAATAGTTCAAATATAAAATAGTTGCACTTCCTTAAAACAAAAAGGGAGTAGTTAATTTTTAATTCCTCTTAATGTCTATAAGATGAAAAGAGTAATTCAACTTCTGCATGGATTTAGTATTTTTTTTCAGGAGCTAAACCTCACCAGTGTTTTGAGTTGTCACATGAGTTTTGATATTTTGTTTCTTGCTTTTCTGGTAGTTATACCAGATCTTATGATGGTTTTAAATCTATGACACCATTAAGGCTTATAAATGCTACCACTGTGTCTGTGATGTATATTATTCGATGTTGAAACAGGGTTCAAGTGAAATTATATTCTAATAATCTGTGGTGTAGAAGGGGGCAGAAGTTATACTTATGTAGTTATTTTATCAACAAGCCTAATTTTTATGAAATTGCTTTAGATACTTATTTTAATACATCAAAAACTTGAGTGAGAAATTCCAGTCCTAACTGTTCAGTGGAAATTCACTCTTCATAGGAAAGAGACAGAGCTGCTCGGATAATTCAAAAATCTGCAATAAACTTCTTGTGTCGTCGGCGCATCCTGAGGAAAGTGACTGCAGCAGTAAACATCCAGAAGCACTGGAGAAGATACTTAGCCAGGATGACTTTTTTAAATCTGAAAAAGGCAAAACTGGAGGAAGCCAGAAGTAAATCTGCCACAGTCATCCAGGTATTATGATCTAAAGTGAGATTACAGAGCAAGGAAACCCTCTGAAACCTCTAAGGAAAAGGCTTGCTCAGGGTCATTTGTTCTCCTTGCAGCAACTGATGTCTTCATGAAAATGTAATTCCTTTCTACCACCACCACCAGTTTTTGAGATGTTTTGGTAACTCTCTCTCTTCAGAGAGAAATGGTAATGTGCTATTAAATTGACAATTAGTGAGTATTTTGGTATACCATAAACATTAAAACACTGAGCCTTAAAACAGTCAATGTAAGGACAGATCAAATTGTGTTGGCTTGCCTCTTTGCAGCTGCAGAACATTACTGAAGAAGCTTTTAAAAAAAATAAAAATTACTCTCTTAGTGTTACGACACCTATGGTGGGCACATTCAAAATGGCAGACATTAGCTACCAATTGGTAGCTCAGCAGTTAATTTAGTTTCTCAATATATTTTCCTCTCTATTACCCAAAGCTAAATATTACCTTCTTAAGACTTTTTTTTGGAATGGAGATTAAAGAATCACTGATTTATCAAATAGTTTAAAAGGGAATCTTTTGTTGCCTAGGCAAATTTAGCTTTTTCCCAGAATTTAAAATGCTTAAAAAAAGCAATGATTCATGCATTTGGCTTTTTTTTTTTTTTTTCCTTTTTATGTAGATATCTAGGCTTATCTTCCTAGGGATTAAGTAGGAATAAAAAATCTTAAAAAGTCTGAGGTCAGTAGTTCTCAAACTTAGGCTTAACTTGAGATATGACAAAAACACTAAATGTTCTGCATTTTCCTGCAGGCTTATTGGAGGAGATACTCTGCTAGGAAGAGATATTTACAGCTAAGATACTACGTTATCTTTGTACAAGCAAGGATAAGGATGGTGAAGTCTGTTGCTGCATATAAACGAATTGTTTGGGCTACTGTTACAATTCAGAGTCATCTGCGTGCATCTAAGTTAGCAAAAAGAGATCGGCAAAGATACGAAATCTTAAAGTCTTCAGCACTTACTATTCAGTCTGCATTCAGAAGATGGAGAAAATACAAAATTCAACAGAAAACTAAAGCAGCTTTAGTGCTTCAGACTTATTTCCGAAAATGGCAATCTTCAAAACTGGCTAAAAGAAAGAAGGCTGCCCTTGTCATTCAGTCTTGGTATAGGATGCACAGAGATCTGAAGCAGTATCTACATATTAAGCAAAGTGTAATCAAGATTCAGGCTTGGTACCGGTGTCAGCTGGCTAGACGTATTTACAAGGAACACAGGGTAAAAATAGTGACAATTCAGCAGCGTTACAGAGCTTATAAACTAGGAAAAATTGAGAGAGAGTACTATTTGCAAAAACGTGCAGCAGTGATAGTTCTCCAAGCTGCTTTTAGAGGCATGAAAGCACGTAAACTATACAGACAAACAAAAGCAGTTTGTGTTGTTCAAGCACTGTGGAGAATGAAAAAAGAGAAATTGAGATTTTTACGATTAAAAAAATCTGTTACTACGTTGCAGTCACATGTGAGAAAATACCAACAAGTAAAAAGGTACAAAGAGATGAAAAATGCTGCTTCTGTAATTCAAGCTTGGTATAGGGCACATGTCACTTCTAAAAAAGCAGCTGCTTCTTTCCAGAGGATGCATCTGGCTGCTATTGTCCTACAGTCTGCCTACAGAGGAATGGAAGCTAGGAAAGAGGCTCGCATATTGAGATCTGTGATAAAAATTCAGTCAAATTACCGTGCTTATATTGTCCGGAAGAGATTTAAAAGCTTGAAAGCGGCAACAGTAAAGATTCAAGCTTTTGTCAAGATGAAGCAAGCACATAAGCATTATTGTGCATTAAGGGAGGCAACACTTTATGTCCAGCGACAGTATCGGGCTCATAGATATGCTCTTCAATGTCAAGAAGACTATAGGAAATTGAAGGGAGCTTGCATAAGAATTCAAGCTGTGATTCGAGGCTATCTTGTCAGGAAAGAAATACAAAGGTGGAGGGAGACGGCAGTATTTCTCCAGGCACGCTACAGAATGAGAAGGGACAGGCAACGTTATTTAAGCATCTCTAGTGCTGCTGTTGTCATTCAAAAACGTTATCGGGCATACAAAAAGCAACTGTATCAGAGGCAGGAGTTCTTACAAGTTAAAAAAGCAGCTGTGTGCTTACAGGCAGCCTACAGGGGTTATAAAGTACGCAAAAAGCTTAAACTTGAATATAGAGCTGCTATTAAAATTCAAACTGCTTTTAGAGCTCATGCTGCAAGAATGAAACATAAGGCAATGGTTCAGGCCTCCATCGTGCTTCAGAGGTGGTACAGAAATTATAAGACTGGTAACAGGCAAAGGCTGAACTTCTTAATGACAAGAGCGGCAGTGCTTTCTCTACAAGCAGCTTTTCGCGGCTGGAAGGTACGGAAACAGATTCGAAGACAACATGTTGCTGCTACTAAGATACAGTCTGCCTTCAGAAAATTCATGGCTCTGAAAAAATTCAGACTTATGAACCATGCTGTGCTAACTATCCAAAGGCATTACAGAGCCAGTGTTATAGGCCAGAAACAACGGCAAGAATACGTTCGGCTGCGTAACTCCGTAGTGCATCTTCAGGCAATATGGAGGGGGAAAACTGTGAGAAAAACAATTCAAAAGAAACACAATTTCGCGACAATTATTCAGTCCTATTACAGAATGCATGTAAATCAACTAAGATATAAGAAACTAAGACAAGCCACTCTAGTGATTCAGAAGTACTTCAGAGCTTACTGTATGAAAAAAAATCAACGTGAAATTTATCTAAAAACAAAGGCAGCTGTGTTAGTCTTGCAGTCTGCTTACCGTGGGATGACTGTGAGGAAACAATTGAGCAAACTAAACAAAGCTGCTACAACTATACAAGCTGCCTTCAAATCTTACCTGGTCAAAAAGGACTATGAAAGACTTAAATCTGCAGCTATCGTAGTTCAAAGGCATTATCGTGCAATTAGTCTTGCTAAGTGTCAAAGGCAGAAATATTTGTCTTTAAAAAAAGCCACAGTCAAAGTGCAGGCAATTTACAGAGGTGTAAGAGTTAGACGACAAATTCACCGTATGCATCAAGCAGCTGTTTGTATCCAAGCCATGTTTAAGATGCATCGCATGAACATAAAATATCAGGCAATGAGAATGGCAGCAATTATAATTCAAAGACAGTATAGAGCATTTTGTTTAGGCAAAGTACAACGTAAAAAGTACCTGGAGCTAAAGTTATCTGTCATTATTCTTCAGGCTGCCTGTAGAGGCATGAAGGTCCGACAAGACTTAAAAACTAAACATGAGTCAGCAGTAATATTACAGTCTTATTATCGAATGCGCAAACAACAGAGGGATTTCAGAAAATTGTTGCTGGCAACTAGGCGGATTCAGCAGTGGTTCCGTGCTTGTAAGGAGCGAGATACGCAAGTTCACAACTATATGATTATGAGAAGTGCTACACTTCGTATCCAGGCTGCATTCCGTGGTATGAAGACAAGAAGACTTATAAGAACTATGAGTGAATCAGCTGAGCTTATTCAAAGAAGATTTAGAACTTTTCTCAGAAGAAAACATTTTCTTTCCATTAAGACAGCTGCTATTGTAATTCAGAGAAAATATAGAGCAACAAAACTAGCAAAAATTCAACGTCAAAAATATCTGTCTTTCCTCAATGCTGCTGTTATCATACAGTCTGCTTATAGAGGCTTTGTCATAAGAAAAAAAATGCAGCAGATGCATAAAGCTGCTACAGTTATTCAAGCAACATTAAGAATGCATAAAACTTATATTTCTTATAAAGCTGTCAGGCTTGCATCAGTAATCATACAGCAACGTTATCGTGCTTACAGGGAAGGGAAGCGTGTGAGAGAAACATACTCAAAACTGTACAATTCTGTTTTAGTTCTTCAGGCTGCCTATAGAGGAATGAAAACAAGATGCTTCTTGAAGAAAAGACGTGAGGCAGCAGTTATAATACAGAGAAACTACCGAATGTATAGGGAGTACCACCATTACAGAAAAGTTCAGTGGGCAACCCAGCTAATACAGAAGAGATACAGAGCCAATAAGCTAAAGAAAATTGCAGTACAGCATTACTCTTCATTAAAGAAAGCAGCAACTTGTATTCAGAAGGCTTTTCGAAACATGCGGGCAAAAAAACAACATCAGGAAATGCACCGTGCTGCTATTGTTGTTCAGAAAAATTTTAAAGCTTTTAGAGAACGTCAAAGATACCTCTCTCTTAAAGCAGCTACTCTTGTCTTTCAGAGGAGATACAGAGCTTTGCTTCTGTCAAGACAGCATACTTTGGAGTACCTTTCTCTTCGCAGAGCAACGATTCGTATACAGGCTGTGTACAGAGGTATCAGAGTGCGGAAGAGTATTGAACATATGCATTTAGCTGCCAGTACCATACAGTCAGCCTACAAAATGCACAGAAATAGAAGGTCCTATCAAAATATGAGAATTGCAGCTATTGTTCTACAGAACTACTATCGATCCTACATTAAAGGAAAGAATCAGCGAAAGAAATATCTGACAATGAAGAAATCTGCTCTTGTTATTCAAGCATCATATAGAGGCATGAAGGAACGACGGAAACTGAAAATCATGCGTGTTTCAGCAATTGTAATACAGTCCAGTTATCGCATGTACATACAGCATAGATATTACAAACAGTTGTGCTGGGCTGTCAGAGTTATACAGCAAAGGTTCAGAGCCAAATTGGCAAAAGAAGCTGACATGGAAAACTATGCAAAACTAAAAAAGGCTGTTATTTGCCTTCAATCTTCTTTTCGTGCTAAAAAAGCTAGGCAGTTGTATAAAACCAATGTTGCTGCACGGTGCATACAATCATTCTTAAAAATGCGTGTAGAGAGGAGGCGTTTTCTTGAAAAGAAAGCAGCAGCAATAACGATCCAGTCCATGTTCCGATGCCAGAGGACAAGGACTCACTATAAATTGATTCAGAGTTCAGCAGTTGCTATTCAGAGGTGGTACAGAGCATGTCACAGGGCTCGTTTACAGAAAGCAGAGTATTCTGCTCAAAGACAAGCGATAGTAATTATTCAGTCTGCCATCCGTGGTATGAAAGCAAGAAAAATAGCAAGACAGATAAGAGCGGCAAGAAAGATTCAGTCTTTTCTTCAGATGGCTGTGCAGCGTAGAAAATTTATTCAACTTAGAACAGCAGCTATTACGTTACGAGCCTATTACTTGATGTATAAAACTAAATCACAGTATACAAGCTATAAAAAAGCAGCAGTTGTCTTACAAAGGTGCTACCGATCCCACTTGGCTGCAAAATACCAAAGAACAACTTACTTACAAACCCGGAGGAACATCATCATTGTACAGGCTAGAATCAGAGGATTCATTGAAAAGAAGAGGTTTCACAAACTTAAAGAAAGCACGATAAAAATTCAGGTAATTTTGAATGTATAGTAGTGGGTTTGGGGTGTGGGTTGTTTGTTTGTTTGGTTGTTTTTTTTCTTTTGTGGTTTTTATAAGATTACTGCTCTTGCAAGCAACAGTTTAAAGCTATCTGTTAATGTAGAATCAATTTCTGAAGTATACTACGTGGCAGGTGTATAAAGCTTACTACCACAGCACAGAGAAATGAGTCAGTTCAGCTCTGTTCTGTCTTTCCTTGCTGAGGTTCTCACGTTGGAAAGTAACATCCCCTTTTTCTTGTTTCTCCCCTAGAATTTAACTACTTCAAATGAGTTCTGATATTTGTGTGTGTTTCTGTGGCTCTTTCAAGAATATTTTTGTCCTAACGGCTTTTGTGTATATAAATATTAGTACCTTAATGAATGTTTTCTTGGATTGGAATGTGAATGAGAGCTGTCTTGACATGTTGAAATGAGTGGACACTGGTATTGGGTGTAAAGTGAAATGAATGACAAAAAAAGGCATGACTGCTGTGTTCTTTAAGACTCTTATTTAGGAAGCTGTGAGTAAATCAATCTTGTTAGTTGTTTTAGTTGCATTAAATGGTCCTAGACTAATTTGAGTGCCTAGCTAACATTTTGAAAAGGAATGTAAGGGGAGAAACTGCATTCTTACCATACGTTTTGGTTGGTACCTTGAATGGCACCACATGAAACTTACTGTGCAACTGTATCTGTGATTTCTCAGAGGTACTCTAGGAATTGGTAAGTATTTAGTGTGATGTTTTTTCCTTCCATCATTGATGCAGTAAAAGTGTGGTCAGCAAGAATTGTTTCGTCTCTAATTAGCAAGATAAATATCCATTCAGTGTGAGTTCAAAGAGGCTTAACAGACTAGTTACTCTGAAGTGCTGCTTTTTTCTTTTTTTTTTTGAGGATGAGGGAAGAAGGTATATTTATTTCTTCTTTATATTAATTATGATTTGTATGCAGTGCGAGTACACTTGATTTTTTTCCTTTTTCTTCTGGGAAAAGCTTTAAGTGACTTCCTGTGGTGGCCTTAGCTATTTAGTTATTTTGCCCTAAGGGAGAAGGGGTTTCTCTTCAGTGTATTATTGGAATGAAAGGATCTTTTTTTTCCCCCAAATCAGGGAAGAAAGGGAAATAAATAATTTCCCACAATAATTTCTTAGGTTGCTGTTACTATCTTGTTGGAGAGCCCATGCTCTGCTTAACTGATAAGAAAAAAGCTGTGCCTTCCTCACCTACATGTTTTGGGGGGGAGGTGGCAGCTTATTTTCTGAATATTTAATTTATATATCCTGAACAAAGTACATACTATTACTTTGCTTGAAAGACGGGGGGAGCGGGGGAGAATTAATGGGAAATCAGAAATATATTTACTTATATTGTTTTTCTAACAAGCCAGTGAGTACAGCTGTACTTAAAAATACGTAAACATTTTCCCAGTCAATACCATGCAAGTGGTGAAATATTCCAAGATTATGTCTCTTTCTTTTTTTAAGGCATTTTTCCGTGGATTTATTCAGAGACAGAAATACCTTCAGTGCAAGTTTTCTGCTGTATTAATACAACAGCACTACAGAGCCAATCAGATGCGAAATATTGAACAACAAAGATACCGTCAAATGAAAAGAGCTGCCATTAGAATTCAGGTAATCACAGAAGGTGGGGTTTTTTTAGTGTGGGTTTTTTTTTTTTGTTCTTTTACTCTCTCTTGTATTTGTTTCTTCATGACACAATTATTTTTACAGACATTAAAGAGAGTGGCATTTGTGGTATTTCCCTGAATGCGTTTCACTTGCTTTAGAAAACATCTTCTAGACATGAGAATTAAATATTTTTAATTCTGTAGAGATAGGAATCCTAGAAGCCTTTCATGCTAACGTGACCTTTTTCCTTTTAATTTTGTTTGTTCCATTAAACAAAAAAAAATCAAGTTTTGAATTACTTTTTTTTTTCTTTTTATATATTTAATAGGCATCATATAGAGGATATAAAGCCAGGCAGTGGGTTAGCAAAATAAGAGCAGCACAAGTAATTCAAGCCTGGTTTCGAGGCTGCAGAGCACGAAAGGAATATGCATCTGTGGTAAAAGCTATACGTGTTATTCAGAGTCACTTCAAAACAAAACAGCAGCGGACCCGGTAATACTGATTTTGACATAAATTTCTCTACTTTTGAAAGCTTTTATTAGATAATTATTTAGTACTGCTTTGCACTCTGGCAAACGCCTATAGGTTCTCAGGCCCTGATCCTGCAGCATGTACATAACATGCATGAACATAATCCTGTTGATGCAGGTGGAATTATTCCTTTGCACAAGATTTTTGTTATGCTTAAATATGTTTCTGGACTGGATGCTACCTCACAAACTTAAATTTTGCATGTTTGGGACCTAGAAAGAGTAGGCCTTGATCTTTTTCTTCACTTTTTTTAACAGGAAGGATGGTCTGGATATTGTTAAAATTCCAGCATAAAACAAATAAGAGGAAAAGCTATTTTGTTATAATGGAATAGTTATACTAGCTTGTGTTTATTTTGCCGTGAGATGGTTTTACAATAAATGCGCTGCTAGATCAGTCTCACGGTTCATCTCATTCAGTCCTGTCCTCTGCCAGTAGCAGCAGAAGATGCTGTTTAGGGAGAGTACGTTAACCTGAACACTTTCTAAGGTCCTCTCTCAGCATCCAGGCTTGTTAGATTATGGTTGCTAGAACTTACATCCTTGCCTCTTTCCTTCACCTATCCTTTTATGGACCTGTTGTATGTCAGTTTATCTAATGTCTTTTAAATTGCTGTCTCCTTCCCCAACCTCCTTTGTCAGCGAGTTCTGGAAGTACCTACTGTGGGAAAACAGAAAGCATCTTCTATTTTAAGCCAGTCTTTCTGCCAACGTTGCTGGTTATCCCCTTGTTCTAGTGCTCCAAGATAGGTTGATAACAGCTCTGCTTTCACAATATCTATCTTAATAATTTTGTAAACCTTCACTGTTTTCGTACTTAAAAAATGCAAGTGTTCTTAACCTTTGGAAGAAAAAAATAAAATGCATTTTCATGTTAGGTTTTTGAAAATGAAGTTCTGTGCGCTTACCATTCAAAGAAGATGGAGAGCAACCCTGACTGCACGAATGACTCAACATCAGTTTCTGGCAACTAAGCATGCTGCGGTTACGATTCAGTTGGCGTATAGGCGGTACAGGGCTAGAAGACTTTTAAGAAAGGTACATTTTCACTTGTACTCTGCTATGTCATGATTGTTTTAGAAGTTTTCAATGTATTTGAGCGATTTTTGTCATCAATAGCAAGAAGTATAAAAAGGAAAAAAGGTGGGGCCAGAACAAAGATTGTTCAAAACTGTTCAATCTTCAAAATACTAAATTTCCTTTTTTCTTTGAGCAATGAGGTTGATTCTTGTTTTCAAACACTTCCAATTGTTGAATTACCCCTATATATACTGATAACAAGATAAAATGTAAAATTTTCTGCTGGCTTTGTTGCTTACAAAGGATTAATTTAAATTGCTTGTATTTTGACCCCATTTAGGTGTGGGAAAAGACCATAAAATTATGAAAGTGCATTTTTATATAAACTACATGAGTTTGCTTGTATTTCCTATTTATTTTTTTCTTATGATGAAAAAAAAATCTAGAACGAAAATATAAATGTATATTGATCATGACAGGAATGAACAGAAACTTAATTACCAATGCATTCTTTAAAATCTTTTTCAGAAGCTTCAAGCTGCATGTTTGATCCAAAAAGCATACAGAGGTTTCAAGGCAAGAAGGAAACTTGTTGAAGAAAAAGCTGCTGCTGTAATTATCCAAAATCATTTGAGGGCTTGGCAGGAAGGCAGGCTTCAATTTATGAAATACAGCAAAACTAGAAGAGCTGTCATTAAACTACAAGCATTTATATGGGGTTATTTAGTCAGAAAAAAAGTTGATGTACTTCAAATTAAAACTATACTTTTGATGTAAACTATCTCTAGAGCTGGTTTAGCACTAAATCTGACTGGCAAGAAAAGGAAAACCTGATCACTTGTTGTTGAACTCAAATTCTTGTTGACTGCTTTGAGAATTGGGGCGGGTCAGAATAGATCAAAAATACAGTTTGAGCCTTTTCTCACAATCCTTTAGTACTAAAATAGGTTTTCATTGTTGGGTGCTTTTTTAGCTTCTGAGATGTTTGTGGCTTACCTATAACTGATACTTCTGCACACACATGCTTACAATAACTGTTCTCTGCTATATGTTAATGTTGTTGCTTACAATCACTTCTCTGTTATTGTTGAGAGCCTAGTACTGAAGAAAGGTAGCCTGCTTAATTCTGAGGTAATGACTTCTGAGGCGATTCTTCAGCATCTGATAGTATATTGCTGTGTACTATGGCCTTTGCATAGACGATCAGCTACCTCCGAGTATCAAAATTAATGATGTTCCTTGTTTTCCTTCTACAGAAACAAAAGAGGCTACTTTGTTTTGCAGCAGCTGCGTATCATCATATCTCTGCAATTAAAATTCAAAGGGCATATAGGATTCATCTCATCTTAAAATTTGCACAAAAACAGATCTCGTCTGTTCTTACAATACAGGTTAGTCTAAGGATGAATGATTTTGTGTAATACAGTCTAATTTCTTTTCTGATAAGCTAAGCTGTAGCACTAAGACACTGTAGTTCCTTCACGTGGAAAAATAAAGCTAAATTATGGAGAATATGATTTATTAAATAATGCTGCTTATACACAGCTAAGCCTAATAGAGCGGATCTCAGCAGGCTCTGGAGGCTTAAGCACTTTAAAGCTGAGGATGGATGGGAAAGTTTGTTTTTTCCAGACCCTCAGGCTTGCTAAAAGAATCTGAATGCTATCTTAGCCTAATACTTTACATCCTACTGGAAGTAGGAAAGATCAGACTCGACAACCTGTAAGGGTCGTGAAATGAAGAGCATCTCCTTACACCAACAATCCCCTGGGATACAGCGATTTATTTGATTGGATGTTTCTAACCTGCCAGTGGTACCAGAACTTCTCTTTAAGTTGCAGCATTTTTACTATAACGACGTCTCACTTCTCTAAATGCAAGATCAAAAATCAGGTCTGCATTGGAGCACTGCCTAATAGTAAAAATTATCTTCAGGTCTCCAAACTGACCATTACCTTAGTCCCAATTAGCAGAATAGAGAGGCTAAAATGGGAATGCTGAAATAGCTGTTCTCTAGTCAAGGATGTTACGGCAAACTTTGCCCTAACACTCCTCCATATATACAGATCTGTTATCTCATCATGAGCTATATTTTACCCTTAAGGCAAGAGTGAATGGGTGGAAGAGCCTTTTTTTTGCTCAGATTTGGCATACAGAACCATGTCTCCCCTCTCTGTATATAGAGGGGAAGAAACAGAGCTAAGAAATGAAAAAAGTGGAGTGGTGGTTCTCCTTAAAAGCCAGCCAACAGAAAGAAAACTCCTAGGACAGAAAAATGCTCGGTGCAAGTATGAATTGGGAGAGAAGTGGCTGGAGAGCAGCCCTGCAGAAAGGGATCTGGGGGTGCTCGTCATCAGCAGGCTCAATATGAGTCAGCAGGATGCCCTGGCAGCCAAGAGGGCAAACCGCATCTGGGGGTGCATCAAACACACCATCGCCAGCTGGTCTAAAGAGGTGATTATCCTGCTGTATTCAGCATTGGTCTGGCCTCCCCTTGAGTACTCTGTGTAGTTCTGGGCCCTATGATTTAAAAACAATGTTAAGGTACTCAAATGCATTCAGAGGAAGGCAACAAAGCTGGTGAAAGGGCCAGAAGGAATGTTCTACGAGGGGCAGCTAAGGACTTTAGGTTTGTCTAGTTTGGAGAAAAGAAGGCTGAGGGGTGGACCTCATTGCTCTCTACATCTTCCTGAGGAGGGGAAGTGGAGAGGGTGGTGCTGATCTCTTCTCCCTGGTATCCAGCAATAGGACACATTGGAATGGTTCAAAGCTGCTTCAGGGGAGGTTTAGACTGGACATTAGGAAGCACTGCTTTAACAAGAAGGTGGTCAAACACTGGAACAGGCTTCCGGGAGAGATGGTCAATGCCCCAAGCCTGTCAGTGTTCAAGAGGTATTTGGGTACCTTAATAACGTGCTTTACCTTTTGGTCAGCCCTGAATTGGTCAGTGGACTAAATGACCGTTGTAGGTCCCTTCCAACTCAAAAATTCTATTTCTATTTCATACAGAATGCTTCCCTAACTGGTCCTAGTTAAGATTTTATTTTGCAGTCTTGCATTTCAGCTACCCCAAGGCCAATCAGAGCTGTGTCATGGTGCTTATATGAGTGCTAGTGATGTTTATAGTGCCTGTATCTGTCAGAGCTCATATTAAAATACTTCAGTTTTTATCAATGCTCATTTAGAATGGGAAAAGGGGATTTAGGGAAAAAATCTTAAATAAATAAATAGAAAGGTACTTGAATTTTAAACAGAGATGGTTCCGAGCAAAAATGCAACAAAAGATATTTCAAAGAGATTATCGAAGAATCATTCAATTGCAACGTGTGATTCGAGGCTGGCTAAACCACAGAAATGATGCAGCAACCGTAATCCAGCGAAACGTACGAAGATTCCTTGCCTGCAGACATAGGAGAAAATTTGCACTTGGAGTAGTTAAATTTCAGGTAAATACCTCTTGTAAGGAAACAACATTTTTTTTAAATTTTATTTTTATTTTTTCATTTTTCTCTCATGGGTTTTGGGGGAGAGGAGAAGTGTTTACTTTGGTTGGTGCATTTATCAGTTAAACTGCAAGCCGGGTCAGCTTCAGTTTAGACATCAAAGCTCAATGCAAACAGATCATGAAGTAACATTAAGCAGATACTGTTTGAGGTGACTTATGTGGGAGTGTGTGTGGAGTGTATATGCATGGGGTTTTTGTTTGGTTGGTTGGGTTTTTTTGTCTTCAAAATCCAGTATTTGGAAAATTAAACACTGAGTGGTAGTTAATTACCTTGGTTATTAATTTTTAAGTAAATACTTTGCCAGACTTGTGTAAAATTAATTTGGAATGGTAATGGAAGTTCTGTTCCATTGTCTTTTCTTCACAATATTTTTCTCTTTGTGAAATTCCTTTTCTGTAGGCATTGTGGAGAGGATATTCCTGGAGAAAGAATAATGACACAGCAAAAACTAAAGCTTTAAGACGCAGTTTAGAAAAAGCTAATGAAAAAAGCAGAGAAGAAAACAAATTGTGCAACAGAACTGCAATTGCTATTGAATACCTTCTAAAATACAAACATCTCTCTTATATTCTTGCAGCATTAAAGCATCTTGGTCAGTATTTGTTTTATTATAACTGACAGAATTCCAGGATGATAGAAACTGGAATTTTTCAGCTAAGAAGAGTTCATAATGAAATTTAGACTTTCTGCATGATTGTAAAATGTGAACGTGTTACAGAGTGTAATGGGGCTTTTTTTTCCAGACTAAAATTATATTATTGATTTAAGAACATTATTAAAATAGTTATGTAGAGAAAGGAAATCCTATATGATTGCTCTGATTTCCTGGCAGTCCTAGTAATACAATGACTTACGTCAGTCAGTTATATTTACTTTCAATATATATTCTCCATAGATTGCTTTGTCTGCTTAATTTTTAGTCTGGAATAGTAAAAGTATTTAGAAATACTTGTTTAAATCAATAATTGTGGTTATTACTTCTTTGCCCTTCTACTTAAAAATAAGAAAACCCTAGTCTGCAATTGAATTGCTTAAGCTTCAAAGTTTTATTATTTTTTTTTTCTTTAATGATCATAGAGGTGGCTACCAGGCTGTCCCCACTCTGTTGTGAAAATATGGCCCAGAGCAGAGCAATCTTCACTATTTTTGTTCTGATCCGAAGTTGCAACCGGAGCGTTCCATGCATGGATGTGATCAAATATTCAATTCAAGTTCTACTTAATGTTTCAAAGGTAACTTTAATATTTTCTTTTGCAGGCTTATAAGCTGTAGAGTATTTTACTGTACTTTTTGCGTATCCACAAAATTTCTGAATAAATTTGAAACAACAAAATTAATAGTTTTGAATAAAAAAAATCTGAATTTTAACTATGTTATTTTTGGCAAATGAAAATTATTTCATGGGCTTAAAGTAATAATTTTACTTTTACTGATTATGTTGCAAAGTATCCCAACTATTGCATGAAATTGTAGAAATGTGTGAAACTGTAGAAATGCAAAACTGCAGTAGTTAGGATAATCTATGAAGTTTTTTTTAAGGTAGAAATGTATGTGTTCCAGAAGACAGGCTACTTTTCCAAATTTATGTCATCGAATAGGTTATACTTAGCTTTTTGATTTCTTACAGAACTGATTATTTTCCTAAATACCTAAAGCTGCTTCAGTACTGTAGTTTTGTATTGATTGATTGTTCTTGAGTTTTTTACTTTGAGATTTAAAATATTTTTAAATATTAAATTTCATAGTTTTTGATGATATATCCATTGTACAGGCATTTACGTTCAAATAATTTTTATTTTAGGAAAACAAATTTAACATTTAGGCTAAACTTGTTTGTATATTTCTCAAAACTTAATCTAATTTATTCTTCTATATTAAAGGTAAAATCAGATTCTGTGGGTCTCTAAACAAGGGGGGAAGCACAAAAGATAGCTTTTAGTAACCTGTTACAATGGTGTAACATACAGAAGTGATTTTTATCGCTTGGGTGCCAGATCAGCTACAAATGTAATGTAGGAGAGAATATGGATTCTGCTTTTTCCTCTAGCCTAAAAGGTATTTTAAAGATCTGTCTATATAAACTCTTTTTCTTATATAACAGTATGAAAGAACTACTCAAGCAGTTTATGAAGTAGAAAATTCTATAGATACGTTACTAGACCTACTGCAAATGTACAGAGGGAAAGCTGGGGACAAAATTTCAGAGAAAGGAGGAAGCATTTTCACAAAGACCTGTTGTTTGTTGGCCATCCTTTCAAAGGACTCAAAAAGAGCTTTGGTAAGACTTAAATGTTTTGGAGTTTAATAATTGGATTTAACATTCTTTTCTTGCATGTTTTGGTGTTGTTTGTAATTATTTTTTTTTTCTCCATCTCTACCGTACTTATTATAGCTGTACTATTAATTATGACTAAACTCTGATTAAAAAAATGCTTTTCCAAGATGGTGAAAACACTCATCACTTCGTGCTTTGTATGCCCTGGTCACGCAGAGCTATTCAAGAAGACATTGAGGTTCTGATCCTGCAGTCCTTGCAAGACTGATACTGCAATCCCTGCTTTCCATAGGGTTTTGATGACTTTCTATCAATTGCTTAGCATTAGATATAGTTTAGTTGCCACTTAATTAACTTTTATTCCATTTCTGAAGGCTTACTGTTGCTTTGCAGATAAAGCTAAGATCTTTATTGTCAGTAACAACTGACGATATAATTGTCCATGACTTTGTGTTAACATACTCTATTGTAACAGAGACATAGCCTGTTTCTGAAAGAAATTTCCTTTGTTCATGCCTATTGCTAGAATCCCTAATAAAGTTATTAGGGCAGTCTGGGTTCTATGCTATAAATTCACTAGCTGTTTATCCATCAGATATAAGCTCTTAAGTCATCCAGTGACCTCTGACATTGCATTTTTCTTTCATTGGTATGAAGATGGGTACAAACACTGATTTGCTTCTCAGTACCAATCATTGAAGGCATATGCCAATGACATAGATGAAATTTGGTTTTAATAAGAAATGGGTAAAATCTGACTTGTTGTAGGTGTGCTGGCTTTAAAATGGTTTCACTGTACTTGTGGGTAGAAGTTCAGCTTAAATTATAAACATTCGGTTTTCATTGAATAAAACAGATTTCTTGATTTCTTACATTGCTTTCAAAGTCATAGTGTTAACTGTGTGCTATTTTCACCTTTTCTCAGGAAATCCGAAGCACACCAAGAGCTGTTACTTGCATTCAAAGCCTATATAAACTTACAGCTCGTAAACACAAAATGGATGCAGAGAGAACACTTGTGAAGCAGAAAACAAGCACTTTCTTTAGTGGAACTTCCTCTGTTCCAGTAACTCCTCTAAGAATAAAAACAGTTTCAAGGTAAGGGATTAAAAATTAGTCTGCTGTTTTTGCTGTGGCAATATAATACTTTAATGACAAGCCACTAATATTTTCACAGAATTAAACCAGACTGGGTTTTGAGGAAAGATAACATGCAAGAAATTGTGGATCCTCTGCAAGCAATTCTGATGGTGATGGATACACTTGGTATTGCCTATTACTGAAATGTAAATAATGTATATGAAAACATATTTGTACAGCATGTATGTAGTAGGCAGCTAAATGATTTTGGAAGAAAGCAAATAAGTGTCAAGCTACCTTTGAAAATGTTTTTTCAAATTGTACTTATCATTTCTGTAACTTTTTTGTGTTGTATACAGCTTTATAAATCCTATTTTGTACTACTACCTAAAGGCATTGTACAATAAAATCGTAAGCCGTGGAAGTTTCACTAGTGCAGTTATTACACTAGTATTTCACTAGTATTGTTATTACACAACTGTGAATCTTACAAATAACATGGTATTCCTCACGGATTAAATATTGTAGAATGCTATTAAGAGCAGTTGTTTGTGTGGGACAGTTATGCTGGCTAGTCTCATCTGGAGAGGTGTAGGTAGGAAGGGACGCATAGTCTGTGGATTTCAAAACTGGCTACTGTTTTTGGGGAGCTTGTTACTTTCTAGTAAGTACTTACTACTACTACTTACTAATTTCTAGTAAGGTTATGAGGGATCATGTGTGACTGTGGGGAATTTTTTTTTATATTTCCTACTCCTATTATGATGGGACAATGGGATGTTGTAAGAGTGAATTTAGAAATTCTGACCTGATGTTTTAAGGGACGTGAATTGGGAGTGCTTTCTTCCTATCAAGTGAGCAGTACATACAACAAGCATGCATCTCATCCGGCTGAATAGATAGTGTTCATCATGACATCTCCCCTACATTCTGTTCTCCTATGCCTTGGAATTGCATTGTCTTCGAGCAAGGTCAGGAAAATAAACTGTAAAACTATAGCCTCCCACCTCCAAATTTAAAGATTATGCCTCCCAAGGGGGGAATGTGATGCTAAATCAACTGGCAGCCATTAGTCAGCTAAGTGATAATGCTTTGTAAATAAGGCTATTTATTTACTTATTTATTTTTAAAAAATACTCACAGGGGGCTAACTGTATACAACAAAACCCAACAGTCAGATAATAGTAGTGGCTGTATTCTTAATGTAAGAGCCTCCAGAACGAATAACATATAGAATGCAACTGACTGGTTATCTGGGGGTAGGATGGAGGAGGGAGGGAATTTTCTGTTTCCTCTTACTTCTGCCAAGGTAAATAATCTGATAACAGAATGCCCTTTAAACTTGGAACTCAGGAGGTTCTGAGGGGAACAGTATTCAATTAGTTTAAATTGTTCCATAAGCTTGTTACCTGGCTTCACTGTAAAATGATAAAATCTGTCCTCTTTACTGATGTAAAGGATGCCAAATGGAAGCTGAATTCTGCAAGTCTGGTGTTTAACGTATCTGGAGAACTAAAATAAATGAAATCAGTGTTCAGTGAAGCAACTTGCTACAAAATACCATGGACACTAAGTCATTTGTGAATCCTTTTGAAGATCCAGTTAATTATTTACAAAAGTAGTACTTGGGGAGTTTTCACAGGTGGTGTAAACTGTTGATGGAGACACTAATGAAGATGAAATTTAAAAGCTGTTTTTTCTTCCTAGTTATGATGCATTCAGGCAAACTCTATGCAGAAGGTAAATACATTGAATTTTATTGTTAATAAATGTGCATTGAATCTAGAACATGCAGTCCAAGGTAACTCAAGTCTTTTCTATCTTTACCAAGAGTAAATAGTGGTTTTTAGATATAATTTTGTGGGATAGCTGATGATCATGATTTAACTGTCACTGTAGCTCAGGGCTATGGATTCATATCCAAGTTTCAAAGCTGTAATATTGAAAGCTTCAGATTTTTATTCAGAAAAAGTTTCTTTTGAAATTTATTTCAGTGAGTTTCGGGGCACTTAGACAAATTGAATTTTGTACTATTAAAACTTTTTACATATATTGAAGTGTCTTGGTGATTGACGTGTTTTGGCTTACCACAAAGCAAAAGAGTGGAAGTTAAATGGAACCTGCAGAAGCTAGTCTGCGTTTCCCATCCCTATTTTCCAGTATTGCTTAAAATTCCTGGGTTTATATAGTTTACATACCACTTGAACTGCAAGTTCACAAAGCTGTGAACTGTATATGAGGGTACACCTCCAGTAATTGAAAAAGGTGTCCCTTTTTTTGCATTTCATTTGGTATCTGTTAATGTATATTTAACTCCAACATATTTGTGGCAACTACCTCTGTCTTCACTAGAGTTTTGTCCTTATGCAAAGCAGTTGAAATTACACTGATACCCTTCGGAAAGTCAAACAACAGGTATGTAGGTAGCAACCATTTCTGACTTTTACTTACTTGCAAATCTTAATTACCTTCCGGTTTGGTGGGTTTTTTATTTATTTAGATGTGATACAGTGGCTGTGTGAGGAAGGGGATTATTGAAATATCTTGACACTTTCTATTTAGTAAAAATAGTAAATTTGCAGAAAATTCTAGTAAATGCAATAAATTCTAGTGACATTATTAAGCGAAGGAGAAATAGTTCATTAGTTTGGTTCTAATATGTGTAGGGTGAATGCAGCAGTGGGAAAATTCTGCCGAGTTATGAGATTCATAGGTGTTGGTTCGGTTCTTAAAACTTGATTCTTCAGATTAGATTGCCTTGTAATGCCATGGAGAGAATTTTTGAGACCCAAAGGTTAATTTCAGAAGAAATCCAAACAGAAGGATTGCTTTTTGGTGGGGGGTTTTGGGGTTTGTGTGGTTTTGGTTTGGTGTTTTGTTTTGGGTTTTTTTGTTGTTGTTTTTGTTTGGTTTTTTTTTTTTTTTAATAATTTAATTTCAAATTCAGCAAAACTCCTTTTAAAGTTTTTCTCCTGTTACTGGTTTGAGGTTTTTCTAATTGCAGTTCTGCTTATTCTTTCCTTAATCTCCATTTCTTTCTTTTCCATCGACTCTGCTCTTAAGTTCCCTTTTCTCAGCAAGTTTAACTCCTATGTTGCCTCCTGGCAGTTTGTCATACTGTTCTGATGTTTGCTGAATGAGGAGCTATGGCATAGCTAATCTTGACACTGTTGCCACTGTATTTTAGAGCAGACATCAGTATGTGCATGCAGCAAAGAGTGCTCATACTTACATCTTCTGGGCTAAATAAAGAGTCAAATAAATTTGTCCTGCATCGGTTTTGCCCAATTCACATTAAGAAGTTTCGTTCTACAGCTGATATTCCTGTGAACCTAAAGAACAAAAGCTGATATAACTGTAATATATCTTAATTTCAGTGAGTCTTACAAGACCCTTCATGCTTGTAAGTATTCAGACTTTCATTCACCTTGTTTGAAAACCTGAATCAATCCAACTGTTACTAAATAAATTAATGCAAGAAAGTTCATATCTGGGCTGCGATTTTTTGTGAGAAATATATATATCTTTTTGCAGATAAGCCTTGTGATTTGCCGCACATAGAAAATGGAAAGATTGCCCAGTACTATTATAATTTCAAACGTTACTATTTCCCTATGCGTAAGGAAAAAAGACTTTCCTATTCTTGCCTGGTTGGTTATACAACTGAAACTGGGACTCAAGATGGAAGAATAACTTGTACAGCAAAAGGATGGTCTCCAGTGCCACAATGCTACAGTGAGTTAGCTTTATTAATCTCATCATTGCTTCTAGCAGGAAACTTCTAGCTGGATTTCCTTGAACATACAGGAACAGAAGCTGCATAGCAGGAGGGATAAAATGTGTAAGTTAGGGCAACAAAGTGAAATCAGTCCTTTATGTATACAAACTACAAATGTTTATATATGGAATACTTTTACAATAATACATATTTTAAGGGCTTTTACCATATATGTTTTTATAAGAAATCCAAGAAAGCTACCCTAGTGTCTGTATTTTGGGAAAACTAATGGACAATTTCCTCTCAGATGTATACCCTCTAGAGCTTCGCTAGCTCTAGATTCCTTGGTTGTTTTGTTTGATGTTATTACCTTCCGTTTGATGTATTGTTTGATGATCGTGGTAGAGTTTCTTCAACAGGTCGAGAAAACAAGATTAGATGGCTAAAAGTCCCCTTCTCTTACTTATCAGAGAACAAAAATATTCCAGTAATTCTTTTTCTAACCAAGCTGTCTCCTTTCTTTAGAAAAATGTAACAAACCTCTTTTGGAAAATGGTGGGTTTTATGGTACAGAAATGTACTTCAAAATACAGGAGAAACTGCAATACAAATGTAATCCAGGCTACCACACTCCAAGCGGTGGCACTGAAGATATTGTGCAATGTCGGCCAGAAGGATGGTCCTCCCAGCCAAGCTGCACTAAAAAACTTGGTAGGATTCTGCATTTCTCGCCTTTATAACCTGTCTTAGATACATATAATTCTGCTGCTCTTGCTGTACTTATAAGGCCAAACTGCCTATGTTAGGCTATCGTTTGAGTTCTTCTAAAGTAGGTTGTCAGCCAATACCTCTTGCAACAGAGTTGTCAGATTTCACATGCTGCTTGTTTTGTGAATTGATATAGATAAAATTATATGTAGAAGGAATCAGTATAGATGAAATCGCACTATTTGAAATAAATCTATTGCCATCCAAACTTTCTTCCCAAATGAAGACTGGAAAACTTGTGTAAATTATTTTGGTTTTAATTATTCATTACTTGCAAAGATTTTTGTTTCGGATATGACCACTTTTAAGAGGTATCTAAGGCAAATTTTAGATCAATAACTTGAAAAGAGCAATTAATATTATGCATATGCTTTATTTATTTAAGAGTCATGTCAAGTACCCAATTTACATCACGGCAGCTACTTCACAGCCCAACAAGAGCTTCGACTGAACGAAACACTGCTATACAAATGTGATGAGGGATATCATACTGCAGGAGGAAACACTACAGAAGCAGCGGTGTGTCTAACGCATGGGTGGTCCCTTACTCCAAACTGCTCTAGTATGTAATGGGATGGAAAATAATTCTGTTTGAAATGTGATTTATTCTACAAATGAATAAAAATTCACAAAAAGACTTGTTTCATAAGCTGTTGGGGGTGGGGGAAGCCTTCCTCAACTGGTTTTCACTGCTGTGTGCTTTCTTTCTAGAAATAACTTGCTCCCCTTTGAGTGCAATAGCACATGGAGGTTTCTATCCTGTGAAGAAAATCTACGAAGAGGGAGATGTAGTTCACTTTTTCTGTGAGAGAAATTATTCTCTCAGTGAATTTGACCTAATTCAGTGTTACTATTTTGGATGGCATCCAGACCCTCCAGTGTGTGAAGGTACCTTATTTTTACTGCGTCAAGTTCTTAGTGAAATGCTGGCACCTTCTTTCACAAAATGCTTTATGAATACAAAATAAAAACAAGCTTTTTGTACCAGTTCATAGCCTAAATAGAAATCAAGTGGTAGCTGAAGTACATGGAGCGAAGGTAGCAGGGAGGGAGGCAGTGATAATTGGAATTAGTTTTTGGTGGACTCTTAACAATAGAGCAGATCCTGTCTCTTGCTGTTGTTTCTCTGTACATTGTATCCTGAAGAAGTGGGAGTCAACAACTGCAAGGAAGTTGTTCAGCCCCTAAAGCTCAAGTTAAACCATGTTCAGATTACATGAAGGTTTAAGCAAGCACGTGATTCATTAATCCTGCCTTGTGAGGTTGGAACATACAAATTTTCTTCTTCGTACCTCTCAAGAGGTTACAAGTTCCTCTGGAGCTTGGGGACTGTGGTACTTCTCAGGGTTTTACAGCCTCACCAAACTGTATGTGTTTTCAACAGAATTCACTAGAAGGGTTATCCTGAGGATGGAAACACACCTTTAGCAACTACTGTCATTTCCCCAATCATTGGGGGATAATGGAGATTCTCAGAAAAGAAACTTTCAAAGGAATGAAACGTCCAGTGAACCAGATAAGATATAGCACACAGCAGAAAACACTACAGATAAACATTTAGTCTAGCTGAGAATTTATCATGTTGTTCAACGTATCTTGATAGTTGTGGGTCGTTGTCTTATCTGGATATTGTCCCCTTTATGAGGATTACTTCTGAGCTTTAGGAGATCTCACTGCCTCATGGTAATAAATTCTTTGCTTTATATACAAAGGATGCCAGGTGTTAATGACAGAGGATGGGACAGTCAATCGTTTTTATTGGTTTAAGCTAAATCTATGGTAGTCTTTTCCAATATGTTTTTACAGGATTTTTTTTCCTGTAAAGTATGTTTTCTAAAGCAAACTTAATAATCATTGGGGGACGGGGTGGGGGGGGGTGCTTGAGATTTAAAATAACACCCACATTTAGCCTTTAAAAAAATATAGTTGTGTTAAGCACAGTTTTCAGTAAAATTAGTGTTTTGTTATTCCTTTATAGCTGATCTTGTAGAAAAATATGAGATTGAGCAAAAAGATGAAATTCACCTTCCTATCCTAGAAGATACAGTAGTGTTTAAAATGCACTAGAATCTCTTAATTAAATGGCATGTGTTAGGACTCCAGCCCTGTATTTAGTCTGATGACACAGCAGGGATTTTTCTCTGAGTGAGTGCAGAGAAGATGGGGTGCTCATGAGATTGAAAACATGGCCTAAATCTGGCTTTGAGGATACAGTAATAGCAAACTTAATTTGGGCATAGGAAAAGACTATATTGCTGCTTCTGTAGCATTAGAATTAATACATAAGCTGCTTTAAATATTATATCAGTGGAGGGTATGAGAAATCTCTCTTTCCTGAAATCCCTTAAAGAACATTTTATTGAGTTTATGTGGAGAAGTTACAAATTTGTTTATAGCAGTGTAATAGCATAATACCTCTATTTTATATTTGTTGAATGTAAAAATCACTTTTTTTGTTCTGGTCTCCTGTTTTATTAGCAAAATGGGAGTAAGCAATTACTCTGGATCAACCAAAAGTGTCTTTTGAGTGATAGACTTACATGCTGCATAGTAAAATTAATTGTGTATGTGGTTTTGATTAGCGAGAAAACAATATGCATTTTTCTTGTTTTCAGATGTAAAAAATAAATGCCCTCCACCACCGCTTCCTCCTCATGCCCGTATCACCACAGTTAGAAGAACATATCATAATGGAGACAAAGTTCGTATACAGTGTCAAAGTACCTTTGAAATAAGAGGATCTGAGGAAATCCGGTGTGAAAAAGGAAAATGGACATCACCCCCTGTTTGTACTGGTTAGTACTTTTTTGAAGACTGACAACTGAACAGAAATGATTCTTCAAATAGTGCCTTAATTTTCTGGAGAGTCTCAGTTTCCATATCTGCAAAACTGTTTGTCTTCCTCTGTTTAAATGCTTGAGAGGTAAAGTGCTGCATAATTTGCAAATGACCTGTTATTTACAGATTAAAAAGAAAGGGTGAGCTAGGTGAATTCAACTGACATCCGTGTTGTGTAGTTCTCCCCTGGAATATTGATTTTATTACATTGTACAATGCATCAGTGTCTGTCTGGTTTGGTATTTGAAAATTAGTTATTTCTGAGAAAACTGGTTCTAAGTTTCTGCTGTGGTTATAGGAACTATGGATAAACAGGAATCTGAGGCCCCACCATCACTTGAGGAAGACGCAACAACAAGGGCAAGCAAAACATATCCCAATGAAGATATGAGTAGGTGAACATTGCTTTTCTATTAAAAAGGGACTTCAATACTCTCCGATGCTATTATAGACATTTTATGACGACTTTTACGACTCTTTTGCTATAGTACAGTTTCTTACTCTTAAAAATGTTTGTTTGTGCTACAGATGTCAATGTAGCAGCCTGACTGACCGAATGAAAGGCCATTGTTGCTTGTTTCCAGTGATTATAAACTACACCTATAAGCCTGAGCTGTATTTGTCATTTTATTTCCTATATGAGCATTTACCTTCAATCATTTCGTACCCCTTCTGTTAATGTTGTCTGAACATGCAAATTCAGGAATATTTAGCTGATCCTTTGATTAATAGTTCCAGAAAGGTTTCTTTTGTTTGTTTACCGCACACGGGCTAAACATTTCAAGCAACAAATAAAGGTGGTCTCATCACAGGAAAAGAACTAATCCATATCGAGTGTAAACCAGCAAGAGTCAAGAGCGGACATAGATGAAGAATCTAGGGGGAAATAGAATGCCTGTCTGCAATTCAGTGAGGCAAGTGTAGAGTTTCGGAAAATGAAATTTAAAAAAGAAATTATATTGGTTTACATTTTATTTGCATGTAAATTTTTGCCTCAGTCTTGTTGCTAGTCTGACACTTTTGCTGGTTTTAACATTGCTTTAAAGATCTAATTACCTATCTCGCTACCTTGTATGCAGAAGAAATGCAGAAAAACTGCACTTCTCCACCTGCGATTAAAAATGGTGGTGTTCTTGGTCCATTATTGACAAGTTACAAAGATGGTGCCTCAGTAGACTATGGTTGTCAGCGTTACCATTCTTTGGATGGACCCAGTACTGTTTACTGCGAACAAGGAAACTGGACAGAACAACCAACTTGCTTAGGTAAGTCTTGTAAGAAAAGGTTTTGTCATACCTAGTAATACAGAAAAGTAAAACTGGAAAGAACTTTTAGATAATCCTTTCATGACCACCTCTTCTTTTTCATTTAAGTTAATAAAGATTTCAGAAACAAGAGGATGAACCGAAATCCAATATACCTAGGCCACTTCTGCTAGGTGTCCTCTGGCCTGTTCTTAGAAACACTCAAAGTGATTCCTCTGTTTTCCCGAGTAAGCTGTTCTAGAACATAGCTATCCCTGTTACCTAGGAGGATTTTCTAATTTCTTTCTCTCATGTTCTCCATTTGGTGAATTTCTTCCTGTCTTCCAATAAATGTTTAGAAGGAATGACTGCAGCCATTGCCAAAATGGCTTTTAGATACGATTAACAAGGAATACAGTGACTTCTTGGACTTCCATTTTTAAGCCTTCAGCCTTTGTTTTTATTATGTGTCTTTATATCTATTATTTCATTCTGAACTCTCTAATTTTTCCATGTTGCTCTTATGTATGCTGTTCAAAACAATGTATAGAACTCCCATTAGGAGTTTACTAATACTAGCAGGAATACTACTGATGATTTACAAGAGTTGTTTGTTTATCTTTCCTTCCTTCCTGTTATGAAATAATTCTGTTTTACTAGTATCCTTTCTTAAATTGACTCACTATATGTTTGTAATCTGCTGTGAAAATACAAATAAATAACCAGTTCAGTTTTAATTACTTATTTCTAAATGAGTAAAATGTACCTCGTCTGGATTGAACGATCCAGTTCAGCATTCTTGGACCTGAATACTCAAATTTAACAAATCCTGTGAAATGATGAAAACTCATTTCCTATGGGCATTACTTGTCTCCTAAGCATCCAAATAACCCCATCATCCTTTCCGTGTTTTCTGAGACTTCTTTTCAACCCTCACTTAATCAGACCAGAAAGAGCACATACTGTAGTTAGTTTCAGGAAAATATCCATACCAATTTGCTGTTATGGTGCTGTCATCAAAACGTGTAATAACTGATTTCTCCTTGCCTTTCCCTCAGCAAAGCATCAATAAGGGCCTCTATCGGGCAGTGATTCTCATGGAACTTGTAGACCTTGGGGAACCTTAAAAAGCCCAAAGGAGAAAATAAAACTTCCAAAAGATTTTTGGAAGTTCTCTACATTCTTTTTAACAGTGACCAAACAAAGAAAAAAGCAAAGAAAGGGAATTGTCAAAACACTTCCTTAGGTTAACAGTTTAAATTTACTGTGTATTAACTACTACTATCCTTGAAGGGCTTACCAAACCTGTGAGCCAAATCTGACAAGTTAATTCTGATGGATGACTGTTTTCATTACAAAAATCTGTTCAAGTTACAGTAAAGAAGTTCTGTTCTTCTTCAATGGTAAATCCAGGCCACCATATGTTTACAAATACTTGTAGAAATCAGATTTTGTCAGAAGTGTGTGTTTTCTGTGATTTACTGTTCCCAGGTTAGGGTTTGGGTTTTTTTTGCATATTATTTCTATTACTTCAGCCCATTTCTTTACATTTGCAGTCTTTTTTTTTTTTTTTAATGCATCTGTTTTTCTTTCTCTTGCAAGATTCTAAAACATTGTGGAACTATTGATTTAGATTTCTCTTTCTTGACTCCTACAAAAGGGAGCTAAGAAATCACCTCAGGGCGCTTTTTATTGAAGTACACTTTTATTTCCTAGAACCATGCACTCTTAATGTAACTGATATGAACAGCAACAACATAGAGTTGAAATGGAGACAGGAAGAATTAATTTTCCTACATGGTGATCTCGTAGAGTTTGAATGTAAACAGGGATACAATTTTCTCCAGACTACCATTCCATCTCCTGGGAGGACACAGTGTAACGATGGCAGACTGAAATATCCAAAATGCATTATGCAAGGTAAAACAATACTTTTTTTTTTAATTGCCTTTTTAATTAATCACTCTCAGACCTATTTAGAAACAATTTGCTTTGGCAGTGCAGGCCTAGAATCTGTTGTAAATAATAGATGGTTAGGATTCAACAGTACAGATATGCACAGATATCCTTGTACAAGACAGCTGTACTGTTCAACATATCCAAGCATGGAAAACCAATGCACCTTCCTTTGAGGGGGAAGGCTGTAGAAAGGAGGGAGGAGCTGTTCTCCAACTCTGGGGAACTCAAAGCTCTGTAGAAAGACAGCTGTAAACAATTAAATGCACACAAGGGATTTCTTCTGGTTAGAATTAAGCAGGAGATTGCATTCTCATCTGAGACATAATGAAATAGCAAGAAAAGACACTGTCTGAGAGTTGATAGATATCTAGTGTTGACAGGCATTTAAAGCTGCTGATTTGTTAGCTTCTTAAGCTGAATATTTCTCAAATGTTTTTTAATGTAATTCCAGCTCCTACAGAAAAATGTGACTCTCCACCTTCTATTGCGAATGGAGCTCTTACTCTCCCACCCCTGACCCAGTATGACAATGGTTCGTCAGTTCAGTATAGTTGCTCTGACTATCATTTTTTGCAAGGATCTGAGAGAATCTACTGTTCTGAAGGACAGTGGACTTCACCACCAGTTTGTATAGGTAGGTGTGATAAGTTAAATAAGCACTTATTTCTCTGTATAGTTCATAGGATAGTTTGGGTTGGAAGGGACCTTTTAAAAGTCATCTAGTCCAACCCCACTGCAATGAACAGGGACATCTTCAACTAGATCGGGTTGCTCAGAGCCCTGTCCAACCTGACCTTAAATGTTTCCAGGGATGGGGCATCTACGACCTCTCTGAGTAACCTGTTCCAGTGTTTCACCACCCTCATTGTAAAAAATGTCTTCCTTACACCTCGTCTGAATCTTCCCTCTTTTAGTTTAAAGCCATTACCCCTTGTCCTATTGCAACAGTCCCTGCTAAAAAGTTTGTCCCCATCTTTCTTATAAGCCCCCTTTAAGTACTGAAAGGCTGCAATAAGGTTTCCCCGGAGCCTTCTCTTCTCCAGGCTGAACAACCCCAACTGTCTCTCAATTCAGATACTTAGAATTTATAAATCGAGTATTGTCAACTAGAACTTTAAGATCTCAGCTTCAATTTTTTCAGTTAGAGGTGAAATTTTTAATAGCAGTAAGTGTAAGCTTGTCTGCCTTTTTTTTTTTTTCTTAAATATGACATGCCTGCAGTATCCAAAAATAGTGATTTCATGTATAATAAGAGAATGGGAAATAATCTATAGTTTTAGTTTTGATTAGTCAAAATGCCGTGATTTCAAAAATAATTTATTTGTAACACTGATTATATCTCTTTTCTTTAGAGCCATGTACTTTGTCAAAAAATGAAATGGAGAAAAATAATGTGCTGCTGCAAGGGTTCTATAAGAATCAAGTTTACTTTTACCATGGGGATTATGTTGGATTTTACTGTAAAGAGAACCATTTTGGAGCAGAATCTGGTACAACTTTATTTCAAGTGCAGTGTAAGAGAGGACAGCTGGTGTATCCAAAATGTGTTGAAAGAGGAAAATAAGTATGGACTTCAGGAAAGCCTATACGAAAGATACGTAAGTGTTCTTTATCTGGTATTAATAGCTGTATTAAGATGGCCTCGTATTTTCAAGATCACTACAGTCAGCTTTGAGAAATGAGTGTTCAGTAGCATTGTTGGGTCTGAGCTGAAGGGGGAGGGAAGTGAAAGTGCTATGAGGTATGAGGACTGGGAATGCAGCAGAATGCAATATTGGCATACGCCTGGAAAATTTAAGATGAAGGAGTGTTGTAAGGCTTACAGTGATAAACTTGAGGATGCACTGCAATTTGGAGGACTTGAGCAAAGTGCCATGATGAAAAGATGCTAACCAAGTAGGGCCCTGTGTGATATTGGTGGTTTTGATACTATAAGTGCTTTTGTGACTACAGAATATAGCTAAACTGAGATTTAATTTCATGGCCTTCAATGTTAAATACTGTTAAACTCTAATTTTACAGACAGAAAGGAGAAGCCTATTTTTTTGCACATCTTAACAGAATCCATGTCTCCTTTCACAGGTAGGAAGCCTCTACAGGACAAGGCTTGAGGGACAAGGAAAAAAAAAGCAAGTATTAAAAAAAAAAAATAAATTAAAAATTGTGTTTAATGGATCTATGAAAGCATTTAAAACCTAAAAATATGCAAATTCTACTCAGTAGTTTATTATTCTTAAAAACAAGTCAAGCAAGCATCTCTTTTGATAATTGAGAGCATTTAAAATTTTAAAATACCTAATCCAACTACTTTGTATGATTTCCTATGATACTGAAACATTGATACTCTTGGTGCTCTGCCTTTGCACATGTGTGACTGAAGATACGAAGAAATTTCAGGAATATAGACAAGGTTTGCCTCGCATCCATTTTAGTATGTTTTAATAAAAAAGTCACTGTAAGGGTCTCGTCTGCATTTTATCTCTAAACTCCATCTCTCTATGATATCATTGCATGTATGCTGTTCTGTATGATTTTCCAAGACTTTTGTGAGTACTACGTGAATAAATAGAATAACAAAGAAATTAAAGCATTCTGCTTATTTAATCAAAATCAGTCAACCATTTGGTGGGGTAAAAATTGATAAAAATAGCATTTACATGCTATTTACAGTAGCATTCCAAAATGTTTTCAAAAGATTAAAAAGTCATTGCTTTGTAAAGCAGTATTTAAAAATGAAGATAAATAACAATGACATTTAGCGATTTAATAAAGTGAACTTGTGATGCGTGACACAGATCTGAACTAGATGTTCACTATAGCTTTTATTTCTAGGTGATGTTATGAACAACGATTGTCATGTGAATTGGTGAGTCTTTCTCAGTTAAGAAATAATGTAAGTATTCCGGTTAAACAAAATGACTGGTGATAAGTTTTTAACCAGTAAATTTTGGTGTATTGAGCATTGTTACATTTAATAGCTCCCATCTAAGCTTGCTATGCATCCAGAAACTATTTGTGCTGAGGCCAAAATACATAGAGATTCATCTCAGTCTCTGAGTTTTACATCCTAATCATTCCTGTGATTGAGAGGTAGAAGAAAAACTCTTATTTCCCTTGAACATGAAGGGTGTTTACATGATGGACTAGATCTGTAAGCAAAATTTTGCAAGTGTAACTCGTACATCCATGACCATCTCAGTAGCACCACACAAGACTCTCGAGGGATACCACTCCAGCAGCTCTGCACTTGATCACCTTAGCTTAGATCAAGCCAAAACCCCAAATCCGTAGTCTTGACCATACCACAGAGATCAAACCTGTTTCCGTGGTCTGGAAGACCCATTCAGGGCAGGAAGGGACAGAGCATTCTCTGGCTTGTGGGAGGGGGTGGTGGGGTGGTGGTGGTCCACTTCTTCCCTATTTTATNGCAGGGACGGACCATTCTCTGGCTTGTGGGAGGGGGTGGTGGGGTGGTGGTGGTGGTCCACTTCTTCCCTATTTTACAGGTAATTACTAGTCATCTGGTAACAACAAAACACAGTTTCCACCAATAACTAGGTTCATAACTATTCCTACATTTTCCTCTGATGCATGAGGACCCTGGGAATCTTTCATATGTGCAGATGTGAATGAGCATAGCCTTTGTTTATGTGACTGAGCCATTTGTAACACTTTGGCTGCGTATATCAGTTAATTGATTGCAAGTATGTTCATCAAAGATCTGTGTAATCCATGGGTTCATTTGCTGCTGAAATTTAGACTGCCTGAGATGATTACCAGCAGTAGTAGCAAGTTTCTGCTGGACTCACACTTGCTGTCTGCACAACTGTAACAAAATGCTATTTCTCTTTTCTATGAATTAACATAGAGCAACTCACTGTCATTTACTAATAACAGAAGACTCGTTTTATGTGTTTTATAGATTGGAAACCAAAGCACAGATCTGAGAGATTTTGTCAAGGTCACACTGTATCCAAGCCAAGAACTGCATCAGGATGATTGTAGCCAGAAAACCTGTCCTCATTGGGTGGTCAGAAAAAATTAATTGCTTTTGAAAATCAAACTCATCTTGAAATCCTGCATCCTGAAACTGATATTTCTCAGCAATCTGAGAAAAGCCATAAAATTACCGTTTTCCTTAATTCTGCTTTTCATATAAAAGTACTGACTTCCTTACTTATTTCTCACACATGCACACACAAAATACTGAACTGTGCCACTGAACAAAGTCAAGGACTGAACTTTTAATTCACTTGTGATAGGGCAACTGCTCATCTGATCACTATTCTCTCCGTGAGAAAAACACATCCTTATTTACCAGAAAGTTTAAGGTCAGAACCAGAGAAAGTAATTCCATTGTATCATTTAGCTAGAGGCAGGGAGAGAGGGAGGCAGGGAGGAAGGGAAAGAAAAGATGGTAGTGACATATTTGACTTTTACATTTCTTTTTCTACAATGTAGTATTGCTAATTCAGTAACTTAGCAGGAATATTACATTTTTGTGATGTGCTGTCATTAGTATTTTCAAAAACAGCTGGATTCCTGAAATACCTCACACTGAAAAGGAGCTGCAATGAGGTGGCAGCAGGGCAATGCTCTAAGTACACCAAGACAGCAAGACTCACTTCAAAAGCGTGAGGATTCCCAGCAAGGTCCTGTCAGTGCAGCTGTACAGGACATGCCAGAAGGAATCTGCATTTGTGCAACTTGGATTATTTTTTTTTTTACTTAGAGTTTGCAGTATAGGTGATTCAGTTGATCACTGTGTTCAGTTTATCACTGTATTATCACTAGCCCTGTATTAATAATATTGGTTAATATTGTTCATATATTGTGAAGTTTTCTTTGTATTCTGCGACTAACATTGCATACAGTTTTCTGCACTTGTATCTCCACCAGACCTCCAGCTCTGGGCTCTGGCTACAGCCAGGGGAGGATGCCTCTGCTCTTGGCAACAGTAGATGGCAGATGATGCATTTGTAAGGCTGCTAAAATGAATGCAAAAAATAAATGCACAACAGTAGCCTATTGCTTCGCATCAAAAGTACTGGCAGTATTTTCCTATTATATGAACAAGGCTTAGCAACAAGAGGCTTCACCAAAGTTTGAAAAAACCCCACGTTTTCTTGTATTTAAATGTTCATTTTGAAAATAAGCTGTCTACCTCTCTCTGGACTACTTTGACAGTCCAGACAGCTAAAGGGAATATCTGCTTCTCTGACAAGAGGGCAAGGGGAGCAAATGCAATGAATTCCTAGACACAGAAATAATCTTGCACTAGAAGGCCTATTTGCTCATTGGTTCGGGCTCCAAGAAGACTAAAGTGCCCTCACAGATCAAAGCTGGGCTATGTGGTCTGTCGCGTGACAGCCTACACGACTAACATCATTATGATCCAGGATCTTCAACTGCAGGTTACAGAATAATGTAATTGTCAAGGGAAAGGTGACGTTAGTCATCGTATTTGCCTTCACTTACTTGGCTTTCCACCTGAGCTATTTGTCGTAGGTGGAAAAGCAGCATGACACTGGGAAACTCAGTTCAAGTGGACCTTCAAGCACACAGGCACACACGCACATGCTCCATAATTCTAACACCTGTTTCTTCAGATCTTCAAGCAGTGTTTTCTATGCATCTTCCAACAGTATTTGCTGACAAAAGAATGTATTTTACTCTGTCACCATATTGTCTTCCATGTATTATTTCAACCGTTTCTACTGCAGCAGGAAGAACAAGTGTTTCCCCGATGGTATGTGGCTTTTCGTCTTTTGCTATCAAGTGAGAAGCCTCAAAAGAAGCTTTCAAACATTTATCATTAGGTTTAGTGAAATTTTGTAAAGTACTGGATTGAGTATGACATACTATAAAGCATCACTGAAAAAATCATAGATTTTTTTTGTCTTTATGTTCTGGATGCTTATTTTTTAAATGTCTTGCTAGCATTAGCTAATATTTTAAGACACAATATCCGAAGAGCAAGGTTCATCGTTAAAAATAGCAGATTTAAATCCATATTCGAAATAGCCTTTGTCACAATTTCAAATCTTTTTGATCAACTTCCTGTCAAGTGCAATTAGACAGACATTGCTTTTACCTCGTAAGGTGGCTGATAGGAGTATATTCCCAGCTCTGCCATTTTCTTGTTGTTTGCTTGTGTGTCAACTTCCGTCCGCAGCTTCTTTGCAAGGAATCTTTTTAAGCCACTTCTCCATTTTGTGAGGGTTAGTTTGGGTAAAACTAAATATAATCCACAAATGGGCACACATAAACTGCAGTGCATTGCAATATGCTGAAAGCGAATGAAGGGGTGAGGGTGCTACTGCGAACACCTCCATGTTGTGGAACACCCGCTCTCCTCCACATCTACCGACACAGCGGTACCATATGTGACAAAGAACCCTCTGCCATACAGACCAAGTGAAACTGCCACTGTCAAATCTGAATATTAAATATGAGTAAAACTTAATATATTTTTTTTTGACAAAAATAAACATAAATAGAAATGCAAATATTTTCTTTCTGCACCCCAGTGGATAGTCTCGCCGAGGAGACCAGCTCCAGTGCAGGTAAGTCCGCACTGGGGAAGGGGATCGGAGGCGAAAAGGGCCGGCAAGGTGCTCTTTCGGGGCTTTTCAAAGCCGGAGAAAGCGACTAGCCCACCCTCGTGTTTGTGCCAAAACCGGCAGCTTGGGGGTCGGGCTGCTGACGCGGCAGAGGCTGAGCCAGCACCACGCGCGGCAGTTCTAAACGAGCTGTGAGAGACCACAGCGAGTCGCCTCGCTGCGCACCCGCCAAGCGGGCAGCACCCAGGGCGGCACCTGGGAGCACCGCAGAAGGGCGGACCCCCTGAGTGGGTGGACTGACCGGGCCAACAGGGCCTGCCAGGTTGCTTGGAAGGGCGCTGCATCTCTACCATCTCGGTCAGGTAAGCCATGGTATCTACCCGGCAGAGAACCATGGCCCCAAAGAACTGTGCACACACCAGCTCTGATGCTGCCTCACAGAGCTTTTGTGTGAATATGTTGCCACCCAGCCATCGGGCTGCAGGGTGGGCCCGGCTTTCATGCCAGTGTCAGATGGCGGCAGCGAGCATGGCTGTGGCAGGTGTGCCCAGGTATAGGAGCTCCTGCGCTTAGTGATGGAGCTTAGGGAGGAGGTAAGTAGGTTGAGGGTCATCGGGGAATGCGAGAGGGAGATAGATGCCTGGAGTCGCACCCTGTCTCCCATGACAGAAACCCAGCAGGCAGACAAAGCCCCTGCTGTGGAGAGCTCCCACTCCTCTCCCCGATCAGCTGAACAGGGTGGCTTGGAGGACAGGGGGCAATGGCAAGATGCTCCTGCCCGACGCAGCAGGTGCCGCAGGCACATCTGCCCAACAACTCCCACACCTTCCCGAGTCCCACTGCACAATAGATACACTGTTCTGCAGGGGGAACGGAACAACAGTGAGGAGGATAATCCTCCCAGGTTGGAGGACTCGCTGAGGCCTAGTCAGACCGCACCCCGAATCAAAACTTCCTCGGTGAAAAATAAAAGACGGGTCATTGTAATAGGGGACTCAATTCTGAGGGGGACGGAGGGCCCCGTATGTAGACCGGACCCGCTATATAGGGAGGTTTGCTGCCTCCCTGGGGCCCGGGTTGGTGATGTTAAGAGGAAGCTTCCATCCCTGGTGCGGCAATCAGATTATTATCCCCTTCTAGTGTTTCAGATAGGCGGTGATGATGTAGTAAGAAGAATGCCAAGAGCAATGAAGAAGGATTTCAGGGCCTCGGGACGACTAGTTAAGGGATCGGGAGCCCAAGTCTTGTTTTCTTCTGTCCCTCCTGTTGCAGGGAGCGATGAGGGGGTTAACAGGAAGAGCCAGCAGGTCAATGACTGGCTCCGAACTTGGTGCCACAGACAGGGTTTTGGGTTCTTCGATCATGGCCTGATCTACAGAACACCAGGCCTGCTGGCAGCAGATGGGAAAAGCCTGTCTCGCAGGGGGAAAATGGTTCTTGGAGCAGAGTTAGCAGGGCTCATTGGGAGAGCTTTAAACTAGATTTGAAGGGGGATGGGCATGTAACTGGGCTTGCTAGAGAGGCGCCTGGGCATAGTAGCTCAGCAACTGTGGGGCCGAGTGCTAGTACTTTTGAGAATCACCAGGCCCACCACTCCTCAAGGGCAAAACCTACACACTCATTGGCTTTTCTGAAATGCCTGTACACCAATGCGTGTATCACGGGGAATAAACAGGAGGAGTTAGAGATCTGTGTGTGGTCACAGGACCATGATCTCATTGCAATTACTGAGACGTGGTGGGATGGCTCACATGACTGGAACACTGTCATGGAGGGCTATGTTCTCTTTAGGAAAGATAGGCCGGC
>VUYV01000002.1:12921937-12976156 GCA_008711295.1 Anarhynchus alexandrinus
TGTGCTGCTTTACAGCGTGACCTGGACAGGCTGGAGAGTTGGGCAGAGAGAAACCTTATGAAATTCAACAAGGGTAAGTGTAGGGTACTGCATCTGGGGAGGAATAACCCCATGCATCAGTACAGGTTGGGGGCTGACCTCCTGGAGAGCAGCTCTGTTGAAAGGGACCTGGGAGTCCTGGTGGATGACAGTATGACCATGAGCCAGCAATGTGCCCTGGTGGCCAAGAAGGCGAATGGCATCCTGGGGTGCATCAAGAAGAGTGTGGCCAGTAGGTCGAGGGAGGTCATCCTCTCCCTCTACTCTGCCCTGGTGAGGCCGCATCTGGAATAGTGTGTCCAGTTCTGGGCTCCCCAGTTCAAGAAAGACAGGGATCTGCTGGAGAGGGTCCAGCAAAGGGCTACAAAGATGATTAGGGGATTAGAACATCTCTCATATGAGAAAAGGCTTAGAGACTTGGGTCTTTTTAGTCTAGAGAAAAGAAGACTGAGAGGGGATCTTATTAACGCTTACAAATACTTAAAGGGAGGGTGCCAGGGGGATGGGAACAGTCTTTTTTCAGTGGTGCCCGGTGATAGGACAAGAGGTAATGGGCACAAACTTGAACATAGGAAGTTCCATCTTAACATGAGGACGAACTTCTTTACCTTGAGGGTAGTGGAGCACTGGAACAGGCTGCCCAGAGAGGTTGTGGAGTCTCCCACTCTGGAGACATTCAAAACCCGCCTGGACGCTGTCCTGTGCAACCTGTTGTAGGGGACCCTGCTCTGGCAGGGGGGTTGGACTAGGTGATCTCCAGAGGTCCCTTCCAACCCTGACTATTCTGTGATTCTGTGATCTTCCAAATCCCTTGGGGTGCATGCACCCCACTTTGGCACCCACTGTTCTAGAGGACCTTCAGTGTGGATTTATCTGGTCTTGAGCACAAGGCCTCCCTCTTCTCCAGTTCCCTGCAACAAAAGACCTGTCTGTGCTCAGGGAGTCAGCTCACTTTTGCTCTCTTCACATCTCATTCTAAGAAAAATACGTCCAGTTATTCGGTTATGGAGCTGCCAAAAGAAAGATTTAACTGTTCTGAAATCTCCCTTATCATCCAGCAAAAGGAACAATGGAAGAATATTTCTTGCTTCATTTCCTTAGAGAGAAATCACCCCATATTAATAACCCACATGGATATTGAGATAGGCTCTTTTAACTACATACAAATACCGCATGCTGGTTTAGTTGATTTTCATGACCTTAGTAGAATTAGACGAGGTTGAAGAAAAAAAAACCCTCCGAGATGAAGGCACCAAAGGCCAATGCAAAATTACCCCTTGCTGCACAGTGCCAGGTGGACTGCCCACTTCACTTTCTGAGGAAAGTGAAGAGAAAGAAAAGAAACTGCACATCATCTACAAAGCCCAACAGGTAAGACACAGTAAAAGCACTCCCTCAACCTTCCCCCACCCAGCAGGACATCAATGATACACAAACATGTTAGCTGTTCCCATACATCAGCTGCAATGTATTATCAACTGCTCAACTACCAAACATTCAAGAAGGTCCTGGCCCCATCAAGACACCATCACAAACTCTACTAGAAAATATAGGGATGGCAGGTCCCAATCCAGGACCTGGAGCAAAAAGTCATCCCCGCCTCCATCCAGAAATTCCAATTACTTGCATCCCAACATTTTGCCCTTCCAGCAAATGTCAGGGAGGGTCATGACCCCCATAAGAACTGGGTCTGTGATCTGGAGACTTCCTTGTGTCATTTAAAGGGGACACCACTCATGGAATCACGGAATTTTCAGAGCTGGAAGGGACCTCTAGAGATCATCTAGTCCAACTCCCCTGCCAAAGCAGGATTACCTAGAGCACATTACTCAGGACTGCATCCAGGCGGGTCTTGAAAATCTCCATAGAAGGGGACTCCACAACCTCCCTGGGCAGCCTGTGCCAGTGCTCTGTCACCCTAACCGTAAAGAAGTTTTTCCGTGTATTTGAACGGAACTTTCTGTGTTCCAACTTGTGCCCATTGCCCCTCATCCTGTCATTGGGAACCACTGAAGAGTCTGGCTCCATCCTCCTTCAACCCACCCTTTAGATACTTGTACGCCATAATAAGGTCTCCCCTCAGCCTTCTCTTCTCCAGGATAAAGAGTCTCTCAGCCTTTCCTCATAAGGGAGATGCTCTGATCCCTCAATCATCTTAGTTGCCCTACGCTGGACTCTCTCCAGCAGTTCCCTGTCCCTCTTGAACTGGGGAGCCCAGAACTGGACACAGTATTCCAGTTGTGGCTTCACCAGTGCAGAGTAGAGGGGGAGAATGACCTCCCTCGACCTACTGGCCACACTCTTCCCTGTGCAGCCCAGGATTCCATTGGCCTTTTTGGCGACAAGGGCACATTGCTGGGTCATGGATAATTTACTATCTACCAGGACCCCCAGATCCTTCTCCTCAGAACTGTTTCCCAGCAGGTCCACCCCTAACCTATACTGGTGCCTAGCATTCTTCTTCCCCAGGTGCAGGACCTTGCACTTGCTTTTGTTGAACCTCATTAGGTTCTTCTCTGCCCAGCTCTCCAGCCTGTCCAGGTCACTTGCTCATCCTGATCAGGTGGTCAGGACACCCACCTCTGCCATGACCCCAGGGTAGTTTCCAGGCAAGCATACAGAGAAGAAGCTAGGAGCAGACAAGGCCAAACACACACTACTTGCTGATGATCAAATTATCTGTGGGCTTTAATTCTTGTCTCAGTATGCCACCAAAGCCAGCCTATTTCAGGACACAGTTGCTAATAAAAATAACAGTGAGATCAATATAGAGCGGAGGAAATGTAAGCACAACCATTTGGATGGATAAAATGTAAACACATTTACAAAATGTAAATACATTTACAAAAATGGATAAAATGTGGATAAAATGTAAACACAATCATCCAATAATAATAAAAAAAAAATAAAATTCCAAGACAGAAAATTGGCAAAGCTGCAAACAATGCACAGTGAAACAGGAAACGCCAGGAAAAATTGAGCTCAAATCACTGGGTCGGTTGAGGGATCTTTCATTTCCACAGCTGGGCTCTTTCACGCCATTTCCATTTATCTAAACCGTCCTCCATCTTAAAGAGAAAAAAAAAAGGGAAAAAGCTTGAAGACCAAGCCTAAGACACTGCAGTGGTTCCTCAAAGAAGTGGACAGGCAATTTCAGAAAAACTGCCTCTCACAGCCCGCCCCCATGTCCTCGCATGGAGCACTTACATTCACACACAGGATACCTAATCAGTCCATCCACACACTCTGCTCTAAACGTCTCAGGGTGTGAAACTTGCCGGTGAAACCATTTGCATTGAAAGAAAATAAAATCCCCGGTGCGATAGGTAGAGGAGGTGGAAGTGCTCAACCACCTTGATGACTGTAGTACAATATTGTTTCTTTCCATAATCCTCTGAAGCACTGTACAGTTCTCTGGAAAAAGTACTTTCATTATTTCCCTGTAGACCTCACACCGGACAACCGATGCTCTTAAACTGTTAGTACCAGCCCCCGAGAGCCCTTTCCCCAGCAGTCTTTCCAGCTCAGGTATGCCAATAAACGGCTTCCTGAGGGCACTGCCCTTCAGTGCCTGCAGCTTACAGGATCCTCCCACACCCTGGCTCTTCCCCAGGTGCTTCCCCAGGAAAGCTAAAGGCTTTCCCATTGTCTTCAGCACTAAAAATGCAACAACACAGCAGCTAAGCTGTGGCCAGAGTGGAGATGACTTACTTCCTGGCTTGCACCGTGGATAGTCTAACGTCCCCTCCACACACTGTGCTCTGAAGGGGGGGGATGCCGGGTCCTGCAAATATCCTTTTTTACACTGAAATTCAATAACATCACCCGATCTGGAATACAGCTTTCTTCTTACGAGCCATTTCAGCTCAATATTGTTTCTGGCCATGTCTTCTTCCGATGCTGTACAGGCCACTTGAAAAAGGCAAGAGAAGAATGTCATCACTTCATTAAGACACACCAGGAATAACTTTTTTCCCCCTAGAGCCTACAGAAGTTCTTTGCATCTCAAAATGCTTCCAGCTTTTACTCTGTCGCTCTGTTCCTTGCAACATAAAAGACATTCACATCCAAGCAAAAGGGAAAAAAAGACCATGGCTGAGACCCCACGCAGAGCTATGGAGAAGCCTTTTCACTCGGACAGTCACACAGGGCAAGATCAAAGCATGGGTGGGGGAAGTCACCAGGCACCAGTGAACTTCCTTGTGTCTTTTTTGAGATCCCTTCTTCGCCTCTGCCCAGCGCTTCTCTAAATTTGTTTCCTCATGGCCATGTCACAGACACACCCCCAGATTTCCCCAGCACTGCCGCGCACTCAGACCCATCCTCACTGCTCACAGCCTGCTGACCAGAGCAGTATCCCCAACTCGGGAGCACTCGGGAGCCCTGCACAGTGATGGCTATCCCCTCACACAGGGGAGTTCAGCCAAACTCCCTTCCTCCCGAACCTGTTGTGGTGGCAAGAGACAGCAGGCAGCAGAGGGGACTACATGAGTTAACTTCAAGAAGAAACTCTTTCTGGACAAAAGAAAGACTTGTTGTTCTGCCCTGCTGCCATCACGGCTCCAACACAAGTGCTGCTGCACAACTGATGCCCTCGGGATCTGAGAAAAAGAAAACAGAGGCAGTCACACAGCCTGTGGCCACACAGCACGTGCTTCAACCTACCTAGGCAAACTGGGGGGCTTGTCCACTGTCCATCAGTACACCTGATATGCCGAGATCCTTCCAGGACATAAAGACTTGGGCATTTGTATTCCAGAGTTGTACCTGGCCGATATTCTTGCATGGGAAAGGAAAGAAGGTCTCCATTTTCAATAACTGGAGGTGGGCCACATTTCCCACCTTTCCCTGGAAGAAAATTCCCAATCAGACAGAAAGCCATGAGAGTTTAATTGCAACGGAGGCCTGGCCACAAATACTACCAGACAGTATGTTGGCACTACTCTGAGAGACCTGGAGGAAAGCAGAGAGAAAACCAAATACCTGGCAGGTGAAAAAGAGCAAAAGTTTCTCATTTCTCCAGTGCTGAGACTCACAACTGCCAGTTCTTCCCTTTTGTCTACAGCTGAAGTGCTTGCAGCTGTCTGCAGGACTTTCTCTCGTCCTGCATAATGGTGTAGCGTTTGGCACAGCTCTTTCTGCAGAAGAGCCTGACACGCACCTCTTCCCTGTACTGCTTGAGCAGTGAGAAAAATGAAACTGATCACAAATGATAAAGACTGTCACTGAACTGCACAACTGCAGTCACTAATGGGGTAGCCCTTGGGCTCTGTGGGCACTGGAGAGTTCACACGTGCCAGTCCTGAAGCGCTGCTGCCACACGGATTTTTATACCTATTCAAGCACCACACTGCTGCCAAGTCTGGCCTTCCAACGGACCTTGCATTGGGAAATCTTCAGAGAAGACCCTGATCCCTTGGTACCAGCAGTGACACTCTTTGCACTGGGCATTGTGTTCTGGAGCCACAATATGGAGCCCGGTCTTAATTCAACTGCTGGTTTTGCACCCCTTGCAGCTCCCAGCTGGGTGGTGTTCGAGTCAAATGCTGCTGCATTGGTTCATGTGCTGAAACTTTCTGTATGTCTAATGAAAACAAATGAGATTATTCAGTGCGCTCATGAAATGAGCGCCAACAGAGTACCTAGGTATTGGCTCACACATCAAATTCTACCCTCAGTTGATTGAACAGTCAATTTGACTCCATAGCATTCAATACAGCAATGCATCATCTGCATTATCTGGATGTCAACTAGCAGGGAAGCTGTGGGCTCTATTCTCCAATATAAATGGCAAAATTTCTCACTCTCTTCTCATCAGACAGGCACAGAGAGTAGATTCTAAGAAGTCCAAGGCTTGTGTCGCAAAATTCAACATGGCCAGCAACTGCTGTCAGCCTCAGGGTGGTTTTCCAGATAGGGTCCTCTTGAGTGAAGCCACCTGGGTCTCTTAGCTGGTAAACCCATCTGAAATGTCTTTTTCTGAGCCTGCCAGATATGTTGCATTTGTAATGAGACTGTAATTCGGAGAAGTAAATGCCACTGAGTCAGCTTCATGACAGTGTCACTGACAGGTGACTGTATGAAGACAGAGAGAAATTACCTTTGCATTTAGGCAGCTCTGTCCAGGTCCCATTCTGACACACTACAGTGGAAGCCCCAGTCATCTGAAAACCTTGCCAGCACTGATAGCCAGCACTCTGCCCAGGCAAATACCTTGACTTTTTAACACCTTGAACTTTACCACCAGCAATTTCTGGAGGAGGTTCACACGTCGCATCTGAAAAGAGACACTGCTGCAGTCACATTTGCAGGTACACAAAGAAAATGTAAGTAAAAAAGGTAAAGTCTTCACAGTATTTAGGTAAACAGTCCCCTCCATGCTGACAGGCAAGATGAAAGCACAGATTCCTACCTCTGCAAGTTGGTGCTTTTGACCATTCTCCATTTGTACAAGTGACATAATTTCCACCCGTCATTTGAAAATTGCTTTCACATTTATACTGCACTCTGGCACCGGGCAGATACCTCTCCTGTTGAGTGCTTGTAATATAAGCGTTGGGAATTTCAGGTGCGGCTCCACAGCTAACATCTGGAAAGAGAGGTGCATTTAAGAACAGTAGTGCAGCAATATTACAATCACAGAATATTGCATTCTGGAGCACCATTGCTTCTGATGAGCAAAAATGGTTTGTGTAATGCAGATCATTTTCTACAGCTAGAACAGGAAGATATTATGGTCTCTATTCTGCAACAATTCACCAGTCAATATTATTTTTGCCTAGAGCATCTAAAAAGAGAAAAGAGAGATCAGCTGCAGGTGGAGATTGGTGCTGTACAGCATTGTGTACCAAGGGGCTGGAGAGTGACATATTTTCTTTACTATTTGAAGGTAACTTTCAGAAACTGACATTCTTAGTGATGAAGAATGTCTTAAAATATTTAAAGAATATTAAAGAGTATCTTATCTTATTCTTAAGAACCTACATTACCCTGCCAGTTATCTCCTTTGCAGCTAGCATCCATTCCCCCGTAACCCTCTCTCTGCTTGACTTCAACAGTGAGCTAAGTTTCAGCTACTAGCTTCAGCCCACAGGGAAAACGATTTCTCTGCTCATCTACCCTGCTTGTTGTTTCTCAGGAGCCAGAAAAAATAGGTGTTGTAGCAGCCTGTTCAAAGCAAGACACCTGTTGGCTCCATTGGCTTGACTCATCTGCATGCCTGACAATATTATTTTAATTCACAACATGAAAGACTAAGAAGGATCATAGACTACTTAGAAGTAGAACGTATACCATCACAGAAGGGCGGTGCTGTCCAATTTCCTTCTCTGCAAATAATTTCAGGGGGACCAACGATCAGGAACCCTGCATCACACTGGTAGCGAATTGTTTCACCAGGCTCATAAATTTCCTTTTTTCTGCCTTCAATCTGAGCATTGGCAACTTTCGGAATACTTCCACATGCCATTTCTGAAAAGATACAGAAAGTTGATGCTTGTGCTAATGTGATACACGTGGAATGAGTGTACTGTTTCCACCAAACATGCTTTAGAGAGCTTTTTCTAACATCAACATAGTCATCCACTGACAGTGGATTTTATATAACAGGTAGCACATGGATGATTAAATTAGTCATTCCTCTAAACAGACATGGACTTCAGTCACTGAAATATTTAGAACCTGTTTCTAACCATGCCAGAAAATTTTAAGAAAGGCTTCTGTCCCTTACTACACAGAAGTGCTTTCTATCACTGAAGCACCAAAGCAACTCCCAGTCACCAGAGGACTCTGTAGAAAACAGATCCTTGGATTATGAGGATGTGCCCAGGACTCACCTGGCATATATAAACTGAACAAAAATTGAAAGAATACAAAGGAATATTTAAAAACTAAACTGCATTCAAAAAGTCAGCCTTGCATCCGATTAGGATTGCTCTGAAGACATCCATGAGGGATGATAAGATTCCACAGCAAAATATGGAGTTACTGGCTCTTACTAGTCAACCTCCTGTTTACAATTCTTTCCATTTAATTGCTAAATGCACTTCAAAAAGCATTTTTTGATATTACCCAAGCATGTAGGAGCTGAAGTCCAGTTTCCCATAGAACAAGTTATATTTGATGGTCCAGCTAACACGTATCCAGAACGAGAAACATACTTAAATCTAGCACCAGCCAGATAAATTGTTTTCCCTTCTTTTTGAATTTTTAAGTTTTGATTTTCCAGCCTGGGAACATCAGCACATTCTATGGGTTGTGGTGGCAAACACGGTCTTTCTATAAAATACAGAAAACACAGATAAACAATAATTCAAACCAATTAATATTCCAATGACATATGCTGTCTAAAACTGAAAAGAAAAAAAAAAACAAACATAAATTAAATGGCTTGAAAAGAAGATGAAGAAATATCTAAGATATACAAACCAAACCTTCTGTCTCCTTTCCCTCCCACATGGGGTTTCTTTCTTTTCCTTTGAACCAAATTAAAGCCATTTTCCAGGTCATGCCAAGAAGATACAGTTACAGCATAGTATCAAGAACAGGTAAAATTTCATAGGCAGAGAAATAAAAGAGAAATGATCTTGTTTTGGGATACTGAAAGTGAGTTTCTAGAATATTACCTATTAAATTTTTTCCACCATTAATAAAGTTGTACCAATGTCCTGAGGGGTTTTGTGATGACGTGATGAAAAAGAGAACAGAACTTACAAATATTGTGATGTACTTCCTGATATATACGATGGATTAAATCTCTATGAAGCCCTCCTGAGTCAGGCCTGTCCCAATGCTTTCTTCTCCTATACTACTGTAGAGTGAGTAGATTTAAATTATATTTTATATGCATTTTTAGTAAATTAGTATATTTCGGTTTATTAGTTGATGCATCAAGGTGAAAGCATACGTTTGCACTGAATTCCACAATACAAATGATTTAACTACAGTCAAGGTTCCTGTTCAGTAACTGGGACTGGGAATTTTATTTCAGTAAAAGCTGGTTTATGAACAGTTCAACCATTTTTCTGGTTATTCTTCTCTATGTCTGCCACTTATCAGCAGAAGTGGAGACTCAAAGGCAATGCAAAAGAGGAGAAACCACATGACATCAGAATTTTGTAGCTTAGAAATACAGACATGGCTGGCATGTTTTGCACATCAGTCACCAGCTGGAACCTCATTTATCCTCTGCTCATCTATCTCCTACTCATTTCTTCTACCTCTTAATGAACTCTGCTTACAAGATATCACCTGCATCAGTAATATTTTAACAATTGGATTACAGATTCCTCAGCACTTCTTAGAATAGATGGCCTAAGTTACGCCGTATCATTTATATTCCCATTACAGGAAGAGGCCACAAAAAGGAGAAAAATCAAGAAAGAATGAAAATGAAAAAGCCAAAGATTGCTACTACTGCAACTAAATAATAAATAACACTGATTTTTTTTTTTCACCAGCATACTATTAAAGGCCGCCAGTTAAAACTGTGACTCCATTCTGCAATCTACTAAACAAACAAACACACACACAGCTCTTGAGGGACTACATGGAAGTTTTATATGACATCTTAGATAAGCCTGCGTAAATAAAAAGACTTACTGTCCAGCAGTTGCTTAACTGCTCTTTCTTTAGCAACTTACATTCTATTGCTTTTCTGCAGTTACCTGTTCATGATGAACTTAACATAAGTAATACCATCCTCCTGCTAATGATGACTGCAAATGCATAACACAGACATTCACAATAAAAGAAATAGAAAAAAAAAAAATCCACTACTGACCCACACAGTAAGGTGGTGATTGCCATTTCCCTTTTATACACGTTATTTCGTTCACACCGATGAGCTGGAAACCCTTCAGACATGAAAAAGTTACTTTACTCCCATGTCTGTAATTTCTTCCAACTGCTATCTGTTGAGCATCAGGCACCTGAGGCGGAGGTGGGCATGTACTCTCCTCATCTAAGGACACATGTTATAATATAATAGGACATTCAATAAAATGTAACAGTTCATCACAGGTTACAACACTAACAACCAAGAAAACACTGGTGATAATTCTTCAGCAGCTACCTCAAGCTTTAATTAATATGATCATTTTGTATTGCTTCAGAAACACCAGAGCTGCGTTCAGATGCTCATCTGCTTTCAACCTCATAGAAAAGATAGTCACAGTTGCCTACACCAATCTAAGCTGAAGCTTCTTGTAGCCCTTCCTTTCCCTTACACACAGCTGCACACTCCTGTGTGCTCTCCCTGTTCCTCTCTCTATGAACTGCTTTAGGAAAACTGGACCAACTTCTGGGGTTCTTGTTTTGCTTTGCTTTGTTGCTTTTTTCCTCAAACTTAGCTGATAACAGAGCTAAATGAGAATCGCAAAAGAAAACAAAGAAAGAAACATCAATATTCCCACTCAAGGAACAAAGGGCTGCTCCTGCCAAAGGTAAGAAAAAGTGAGGGAAGGAGGTAGATCTAGAAAGGAGGAGACCTCAAGAGCTTGCTTTGTTGCTTCTAGTGGTTCCAGAATACTGGGAAGGTAGGGACATTTGGTTTTGAAAGAGAATGCTCCCTCGAGTGATTGCCACTCTGTGTATTTCTCCCGCTTCCAAGCATCATTTCCCATGAATCTGGCATAATCAAAGCAGGCAATGAGGCAATGATTGTTTTACAGTCATGCCTTCTACAGGCAATATCCTGCTCTGCCACACATAAAGACAGTCCTGCAGACATTTGACCTTCGGTGTGTATTAGATAAGGGCAGTCTCCTCTAGGTCTGTGCTTTTGAGTTGGACAGCTCAGCTTTTTTCTTGTTGTTTCATTAGGAAGCAATTGGAAAAAATAGAAGGAAAAAAAAAAGAAAAATCAGGAACAGAAAAGTTTTGAATGGTTACAGGAAATAAAGGAACTTTCACTGGAGCTTGAGCTATGTGCTACTCTCGCTTGCACCAGGGTAAAGCCCTTTTGAAGAACTGAGCTTAAATATATCATTGCGTATTGTCTTACATCAGAAGTTAGTGACAACCGTTCCAGTTGTCAGAGTACAGATTATTAAGTATCCCTCCCTAAAATAGTGCTTCTCTAAACCTAGTTAACTATTCAAATTATTCCCATAATTACTTATTACTATCCTTTAGCATATAATCAAGTAAGCACATATATAATGTATGCATGTAATGAAATGCATGTAAGCATTTCCATTTCAGACTAGTGATACAGCAATGCTAAGAAGCTTTAATAACAAGCATTTATCATTCCTATATGAAAAGAAGAAATTATATGCAAATCTAAAAACATACCTGTGCATTCAATCTCTGGTGACCATTTTCCAGACACACAAGTTGCCTCTTTAGTACTTTTGTCAGCTGATGTACATGTATAATGTATAACTCCACGGAACCTAGTCTCCTTTTTCGGCTTGAGAACACGACCATTGTGCATAAGCTCAACATGCGTAGGAATTACACACTGAGGAGTTGGATCTGGAAAAAAAAAATCAACAAAAAGAGCTAAAAACCAGATTTAGTTCAGATAATACGTACATACACATTCACTGATTAAGAGGTCACCAGTTTCCTAATGTGTATCCATGTGAAAGTGTTTTTTTATTTACTGTAGTTTGAAGTAACTCCTAAGATTCCTAGATTACAGAATGATTTTTTGTTCCTGCTATCTAAAGCAGACACTGTTCCTACTCACAAAGCAATTATTTTTATGTTGACAGGACCCCTTTTGCTGAGTGCAGTAAATAATATAAAAACTAAGCATTTTCTTTCTTCCCTAAAACTATGAAAAGGTAGTGAGATGAGCAAGATGCTTGTAGAAATAGGATCATAAAGGAAGTACTACTTCACACAGAATATTATCAGGTATCACTCTGCTGTGGAAGTATATCTAAATCATAACCAGGTCTTGTGTCCTCGACTGGCGATTCTGACAGTCAGAACACAAGCTACTTGTGAAAGCTAAGCAGACTGTGTTTTGTGCCAGACTCAGTCCTCAACATAATTGTAAATAAAGGTACAGCATACTCAAATCACTGATGAATATAAAATCATTTCTGAAGAAAGGAGGAACCAAGAATTGGATATATCATAAACTGTATTCTGTTAAAGATAAGTGCTGGAGCAATTTATCCCAAACAAGACTCCTTCTTGTCCAGTATCGCTTTTTTCTTAAATTACTGACTCCAAAGTAATTTTTTTTCTTTTTCTTATGAAAAGGCTTTGTTTTATATCCTTTTAAAAGACATTACTTGCATTCAATTTATGCACCACAAAACTCAATGGGAAGATGAGAAAAAAGAGAAAATTACTGATCAGAAATGAAAAATCCACATAAAAATGATGAGGATGGGATAAGCCCAGCACATTGTGGCTACTAATATTATTTTTAATTCCCAGTAGGATTTTAAAAAAGCAAAGGCAGAGATATAAAACTACAAGTAATTAACCCAACAGGCATGCTACTTTATTGCAGGTATGTCCCAAGGCTTCTGAAGGGTCATTACCAGGGAGGAACACTTGAAAATGGGTAAAAGCCACCATACACCAGAGATGTACCCCCATACTTGATTTTACCCCCTGTACAAGTGTCCATTTCCTTCCCCAAACCTACTCTGAGTGCTTCCAAAGTTGTAGGTGCAGAGACTTCCCAGGACGAAGGACATGTTCACATTTAAAAGAGGAGTAAATAAAAATACTTAGTTGCGATGCATGTAACTATAGTAAATCAGGCTACACGTAGATTGTTGAAGTCCTTGAAATTTTTAGTAGAACTACGTTACACTCACATCTGAAATATTATGGAAATATTATGGAAATAGATTACCAGGACAAAGAGGTAAAGGCTTCCATTCCCCATTAAGACATTTTATTTTCATTTCCTTAGAATTGCCAGAGACTTTTTTACATCCACAAACTACTTCAGCCCCATGTGAAAACTGGGTCTGGTCTTCCTGATGAAGAACGACATTCGGAATAGAGGAAGGTGATCCACATGGCATTTTGTCTTCTGTTGAGAAGAGCAGAAGTATTCTACAATATTGCAGTCATATATGAATAGCTGAAAGAACTTAAATAAAAAGAACTACGTTTGCATTTGGTGAGTCGAACTTATTCCCATTAATTGTAACAACTAAACTTCAACACAGCTGAGTATATATATGTTTTAGCCAGTTTATTAAATCTCTCTCCTGTCTTTTCCCTTCCTTTTCCATCACTGTGGTAATTCCACAGCATGCTCCACAAGTAGTTTTAGCTAATGTTAGTTTCCCAAACTGTTTTTCACTGGTACGTAAACCCTAAAGGGTAAGAAAACCTTCAATTAATCCAACTCATATGGATCCCTGAGTGGGATTGATCCAACTCACCTGGATCCCTGATCCTGATCAGTCAAAATTACATTTGATTATACACCTACGCATTTGTAATGTGTACTTTCAATTAGAATTATTACAAGAATGGAGAACTGCTGTAACATCACTTAGAGGGCTACAGTGCTGCCACCTCTATGTAATAAGAGCAGTTCCTGCTTTGGGCTGTCACTGCTGCAGTGGTAGTGACAGCAAAGGGTAACGGCTTGCACAGAGAAGTGCAGCATGCGAGTAGTTTTTTTGAAGTAGGAAAAAGGCATGTAAGGGAAACAAAGGCATGTGGCCTGCTTTTAATGTGGGAGAGGGAAGACCCATGTGATAAACTTGAAAATTGAATTTCAGCAGCCCTGCACTCAAGTTGGGACCGCTCTTCTTTCAAGTCTGTGCACTAAAACTATTCTCACTGGATCAAGGATTGAAAAGATGCAAGCTCCATGCTGCACTTTTTTAAACCATCAGTGCTGCTCATGGAAGACATGTCAGAATGTATATGTATAGGGACAGAGTAAACCATTCCATTAAAAAAACCACCATTTATTGGATCCGCTGTTAGATGATACTGTGTTAAAAAAATGCCCCAAATTATTTTCTGTATTTACAATTTTTCAGCTTGAATATTACATTCTACTTCAATTCTGAGACAGTATCTTAACAAACTTTTTTGTTAAGGCAGTGTCTTAACAAATAGAAGTTTTGCACAGGTATTTTTAAACTCCTTTCATTGACATTCCTACTCTCGGGTTTGAGGTACACTACCTAATGACATGCACAGAAAGTGGGTGCTTTTGCTTAGGCAGGAGACTTGACAGTAGAACTATTCACCATTTCAATATCTGGACTATAAAAAACTGTTGGACATGTCTGACTCTAGCCTAGGGAAGGCAGCAACATACATAATGCATTCATAGTCACCGTGTTTGCAGCCCTGTGCCCCAGTAACATACAGCATTGTCATTGCTAGAAAGAGGCCACAAAGTTGGTACCGAGCTTGTAAGATCTCAGGATGGAGGCTTATCAGGCTTACTTTGTCAAAACTTGTCCTGACCTGCCTGGAAGCTTGATTTTATCTGTAACGGCAATTTTTCTAGTGACCAGGCTATTTATTTTACTTTTGGTTATCTCTGTATGGTACAACTACAGTTTTATACACATAGTAGTATCAAGTTTTTACTCTCTGTAGAGTGAGTAATTAAGACTAACACAGTGATGCAGTTGAATAGAAGGCTGGTATGATAATGGAGTCCTTGAGAAGTGGGGACAAAGGTTGGGTGTGGCAGAGTAAAGGCACAGGATGGTAAGAGACAGGGCATAGCCTGGCACCCCAAGGCTATGAATAGCTCACAAAAGGCCAACTTAGACCTGGAGCTGATCAAAACTGGTTTTAGGGATAATACAAAGAACAAGTATTTAACATGTTTAAAACACAACATATCTAATTCAGAACTTGTAGACCAGTGAAAAAAGGGCAAGCAAAAGCATGCTAGCAAACCTAAAAATTACCCCAAGCAGACCCTGTAAGGAGGAAGAGGAAGTCATCAGCACCAACATTTTATTCCACCCAGTGAATGACTTGAGGTACTGATAATGTGCTGTAACTTCCCTTGGAAACATACCAGACTGAAGACATTGACTTTAGGACCCAAAGGGGCAGTGGAAGTGTGAGCACAAAACCAGATAAAGGGGTAAATAAGAGAAAGTGTGTATATAACAATTGTAATTATATATTACAAACTGTTTGCATTACTTAGATATTCTGTGTTATGTATATATTTATAATTATTCTTTATATATTATGTATTTATTTTCTTTATTCTTCTATAATAATTTGATCTGGACTCAACAATTCTTTGATTGGACTGTTAAGATTTCAGTTATACTACTAATAAAGTTTTGGGTTTACATATAGTGTGTGTTTACTTTTCATCTATAATATGATTTCGAATGTCACATGTTATACCTGCAAATCTGTAATTTTAATTGTGAAAATATCTGTGAAGTATTAGCCTACAGTGAACTGTAGACTTCTCACAAGTAAGAGTTATATAGATTACCAATGCAAGAGGGAGGAGATGACCACTGTCCGTCAACACATTCTATTTCCTTTGATCCAACCAATTTAAATTCAGTGTTGCATTCATATTGCTTTCTGTCCCCATGCTGATACCGTTCCACAGAGCCACCAGCAATAATTCCATTGCTAATCTCAGGTGGGGGTCCACAGCCACTCACGGTCTCTGAAATCAAGAGATCATATCTATGCTCTGAACTCAGTATTTTTTAGAACAGTTATATATTAAGTGCAACATAAAATAACTGAATTTATTGTTAAGTTAAATTAAGAAAATGAGTAGAACAAATTAAACAGATAATTGGTTTATGGCCTTGAATATCTCGATTCATGCTAGGCTGGAGATCACAAACAGATATGCATCACTCTGCTCTCTTACTTCCACGTGCTGTCAATTGCTTGCTATGCTAAAAGAAGTGGTTGATAAAACCAACCCAATTTTAAGAGAAAAAAAGTGTTACATGGATGACAACTTCAGTATTCTTTTAAAAAAAAGGTGAAAATTCTGCAAGTAATAATAACATATATTATAAAAATCACCTAGCAAGTGATATGTATGGTACATTAAAGGAATTGGCTTCTGATGGAGTTAATGGAATTCCTGTTAAGGGAGCTTAAAATGTTCCTGAGCTAAAGAGCCAACTATATGAAATACACTTGTTTTAAAACTGAAAAGAGAGTAAGCAAAAAGAAGGATGAGAGCATGAAAGACAACATGGAAATTGATTTGAGTGGGAAGAAAGGGAGATAAGAAATATGAGATCTCTTCATCCTCTCAAGCTTCCTCATGAAAAAGCGTAGCACCAGCAAAATAAACACTTTTCAGATGCCACTGTTATGCTCTGTCTTAACAAGGATGAGAAGAATAGGGGCATATATCTTCCCTTCTGCATGAGTTTGTTCATCCTACTGGGTGAAGCTGAGGAATTTCACAGGGAAAACCCTTCACTGAGTTTCTTTTGCTTGGGTCCAGAGCTCTGTGTCATCTCCAAACCAGCTTTTTTTCTTCAATGCCATGTGATCAGAAAAAGGAACACAGTGTACAATATCTGATGGGTATCAACATTAGGCAGTGGTCAAACTTAGGACATTACTCAAATTAATCACTCCTGACTGCCATATTGCACATTATTTATGTCCTTTTGAATAATAAATAATTTTTTCATACATTACAGTCAATAACCTGAGTGAAATTTTGCGCAAGCCATTTACCAGCTCACTTTCAGTTATTGCAGAACCCCAGCTGGCATAACCAAATCTAACAGGAAGTTCAATATTAAAAGTTCAACTGTTCAGAATTCTTCACTTGAAATAGCAAAACACTATATAATGATCCAAAGAGGGCCAGTTCCTGCCCTTTTAGAGATGAAGATGGATGGGACAGTTGTTCTTGGGAGCAAGACTGGCTTATAGAAGGTATCCGCAGAAGTCTTCAGGACCCAGGCATTTTCCTATATTTCCTACTACAATAAAGTTAACAGAAGAATTACCTTTACACACTGGTGCCGATGGAAACCATCCAAAGTAATAGCACTGAGTAGAGGCAGGTCCCACTCTTACGTAACTGTTTGCACAGGTAAATTTCACAACATCTCCATTGCGGTATTTACCCTCCTTGGGAAAAAAATCTCCATTGGGCAATGTCAGCATTTCACATTCTATTGCTACAAAGACAAAATATTTTAGCATTTAGTGTACGCCCTACAAAAAGTACACGAAATGCTACTGATTAGAAAAAAAACCAAAGAAAGTCTTAAAGAAAAAAGCTTCACAAAATGTATACAGAGGTACACTGATTAGCAAATACAACATTATTCACCAAGACACTGGGGCGTTGGACTCCATTCACCATTTGTGCCACACACTGAGGTACCAGTTGGCATATTATTTGTAGTTCCATATCCCTCCAAACATGCATACTCAATTGTATCTTCAGGAATGAATGTAGTTTTGTTTGCATGGTAATTCAAAATGTCCAAATGAGGCGTTTTACATGATTCTGTAGAATAAAACAAAGTTAGTACATTTTGTGATCCAGAAACACTGTCCTTTGGAAGCATCATTTCTGTAGGGACTTTAGTGTGTGCCAGTCTACTCTGGCACTCTACACTACTCAATATATTTGAAATATTAAAAATTCTGCATTGCCAGAATGTGAATGTAGAATATCTTATGCAACATATTCACATAATATCTATTGCATTAACCTTCAGAAATATTTGTCTAGAAGTAATATCTAGCATAAATACTTCTTCCTTACATTCAATTACTTTCCTTCTACTACATATTATTATTATTAGAGGTGTCACAGCAAAGTTTGTACTCCCATTCCCCATAGTCATTTGTGAGGGGGTCAGAAAAAAAAAAAAGCCACAGTATCTAGGTAAAGGCAGTCTGAAATAAAAGACAAGATAAAATATCAGCTAAAGTTGGTCAGTATTAGGAGCCTCTGTATCATAACACTGGAAGATTAAGTCTCTTCTTTTACTATCCTACACCCCTTTTCAGGAGAAGAAGGAACTTTTAAGAGAGAAAGGCAACAACAGTATGGAGGTATTTTCAGGAAAAAGTACTCCGGTGTTTTTCACAAATGTAGTTTTTAACACCAGGGCAGACATATGCATAGTGCTTTTCATGCACAGTGATAACATCTTTCCAAATAATGAATCCTATTTTTCTCTAGTTTGGTCACATTTAAAGAAAGTTCTTGGCAGAATCCCTTGGTTCACAGGCATTTCTTCATAAATCTTCCCTCCCGTGTAAGAAAGGCGTGAGAAATGGGAATAAATTTGCCCTCTATGTCAATGACCAACTGGAATACATGGAGGTGTGCCTGGAGATGGGTGAGGACCTGACCGAGACCTTATGCCTCAGGATTAAAGGGAGGGCAATGTGAGCTCGCAGCCCAGAAAGCCAACCGCATCCCGGGCTGCATCAAAAGAAGCATGGCCAATAGGTCGAGGGAGGTGATTCTTCCCCTCTACTCCCCTCTCGTGAGACCCCACCTGGAGTACTGCGTCCAACTCTGGAGCCCCCAACATAAGAAGGACGTGGACCTATTGGACTGAGTCCAGAGGAGGGCCACAAAGATGATCAGAGGGCTGGAGCACCTCTCCTATGAAGACAGAGAGTTGGGGTTGATCAGCCTAGAGAAGGGAAGACTCCAGGGAGACCTTATAGCAGCCTTTCAGTACCTAAAGGGGGCCTACAGGAAACATGGGGAAGGACTCCTTACCAGGGAGTGTAGCAATAGGACAAGGGTTAATGGTCTTAAACTGAAAAAGGGTAGATTTAGATTAGGTATTAGGAAGAAATTCTTTACTGTGAGGGTGGTGAGACACTGGAACAGGTTGCCCAGAGAAGTTGTGGCTGCCCCATCCCTGGAGGTGTTCAAGGCCAGGTTGGATGGGGCTTTGAGCAACGTGGTCTATTGGAAGGTGTCCCTGCCCATGGCAGGGGTGTTGGAACTAGGTGATCTTCAAGGTCCCTTCCATCTCTAACCATTCTATGATTCTCTGAAATTTGGGCATATGTACCTTGTATCAGGTAAGAATCACTGGAGAGGTCAGTGATCACCATCTACTTTGTGTTACAGAGGTCCAAAAAGATAGCTCACCTAGAAGACAGTAGATATTTTCCCTGCTTACTCACTTCCTTTGTGTTTTCTCTCTTTATTTCTTGGAGCCCCAGAAAGGATCAGTCCTCTATTTGAGTCTCCCTCTGCCCAGTAAGAAAAGTCTACCATTCTAGATGACAAAAACTGGAGTACGTAGGACATTATGTCTGCACCAGGGACAATGATAGGGAGCTCTGAAACCTTTATGCTACTCACGGATGCACATTGGAGGTGGAGTCCAGCCATTCTCTTGACACTGCATCACTCCTGTTTCTTGTCCTTCTGGAGTTACAAAGCCAGAATGACAACTATAGCTGACCTTGTCCCATAAACGAAATGTTCTCTTTTCCACGGTGAAATAACCATTGTCAATATTGATATTCTGGCATTTTTCTGAAAGAGATAGACAGAATTTTTTTCCAAGCAAAACACTGCTAAACGACATGCTTGTAATACACAGAAGAAGGAGGACAAATGAAACAGCAGTAGGATTTAGAACATTTTTAAGAGCACATGAATTTTTGCTCCTGCGTTGAGCTGTCTTCCTGAAGGACAACTGGAAAGTGAAAAGTCAAAGTTTACAGTTACCAACTCATGCAGCACAGCACGGATGGACAGGGGTTTATGTGCAGCAATCCTGCAAGCTTCCAAAATTGTATGTCCACATCTGGTCTTCACTAGAAATGAAATTCATGTTGGGCATGCACTGCACTGTGCATGCATAAAGAGGACTTTCTGTCCATATGGTGAGGGGACACACACAAGAGATCACCATTGTGTGTAGGTACCACCTCTGTTCTACCAAAGAGAAATCAGAGTGCACATACTGTAGGACTAAAGCAAATTTGCAGCAAAGGACCCCTTCTTGTACACTAAAACACTAGTGCAGACCGATCCAATGTTGTAACTGATTTCACATCACCTGGAAACATTGTTTAAGCCAGTCTAAATGGATGGAAACCAATCATCTTGGTTGGACGTTATGGTCTTGTATTCTGAAAGAAAACTTTCATAGTATGCTAAATTCTTTACTAATAAATCATTCTATGAAGGAGTTTGTTCATTTTAAGAAATTAACACTAAACCAAATAGTAATATTTGTGCATTAGAGAGTCAAGTGAATAAAGATATGGAAAAAAAAAAGACTTTGATGACACACTAGAGGATATATTTGAATGTTGGGAGTAGAGTTAATGATACTTTAATGCAACAGCTTCAAAAGTTTAAATTTCACATCACATTTTTTTGTGTTTATACCAGTGATGCCCACAACTGCCTAACAGTAGGAATCATAAAATTTTATTTTGCTTGCTTATTGCTATTTCAAAATCTCAGTAGGTGGCAGTCCAAAACATTCCACAGTTGGCGTCTCTATCACAAGGCGGAATTGTTTCATAAAAAACTATTTTTACAGTCCAAGAAAAGTTAGGTTGAATTACTTCCTTTGTCCATATGAAATCATTATCTAAAGTATTTAAAGTTCCTGTGAGACATTCTAGCAATTTCAGGCTTGGTGCAAGTCAGGAACAAAGTTGGAAACACAGTTAGAAGAGGTAACCTTCCTATTCCTCCCCCCTTCCTGTATGATGCCAAATGGGAGGAGAAACACGGATCAGGTGGCATAGCGAGAGACTGAAAGGAGACAAGAAATTACAGATAGGCGCAAGGGGAATGACTACTATTTATTATATTACTGCATAGCTATGTTATAACAAGATTTCACTACTGAAGACAAATGACTCCCATCCCAGAGCTTACATTCAAGGAGATCTGAACGAGCCACGTATGGACATTTTATAGGGCTACGTTCTGCACTTTTGTATAGTGACTGACCTCAGCAGCGTTCAGGGCCATGAGAGCTGCATGAGCCAGTTGAGAGAATCAGATCATTGTGTTTCAGTTGTAGATCACCTAGACTTAGAGCTACTAAGCAGAGGTGATGGATTAATGTAGGTGATGTGATGATGGATTTACTTGTTTTAGCCAGGAACCTCAACAAAATACAAGCACACTCACTTTCACGGATACATCTTGGAGGAGGTGACCAGTCATCCTTTGTGCATGTGACTTCTCCACCTTCATGTTCAGTACGAAAGTCATCGTTGCAAACATATTTAGCTCTTTCACCTTCCTTATAAACATTCTTCTGGCTACGTGAGAAATAACCATTTTCCAGACTTCTGACAAGACATTTTTCTAAAGAAGGAAGGTAAGTACATTTAACCACAGTAATTTGTACAGCAAGAACTGAGGTAAATTAATTCTTAGGAAGACAGTTACCAAAAAAGGGCCTCCTAGCACATTTCTGTATCCTTCAATCCCCAAAGACACTCGTGTTCAAACCTGAATGAAAGCATGTTTTGTTCCACTGCCCTAAAAACTAAGCAACCACATGAACAGGAGTGCAAGTCACTACATAAATTGCTAAGAAGTGGTAGCAAACACTATCACTTACCTAGTATTCATAAGCAAAGTTGGCCAACTTCTAGCATGGTGTACACCAGCTCTGGTTTGGTCTGCTATGTCTCTAAAATGTTGATGTCTGCCCTGAGTAACTTTCAGCATTTGCCTCCAGGATATTTTACAGTTTCTGTGCAAATGTATCAGCCTCTCAAACCAGCTCTAGAGATTTTTGCAACAGCTAAGCACTCTGGCTCTATAGCATCCTGTGCCCTCAAGAGCCCAGACACAAGGAAGATGGCTGAAGGAATGTGATAGCTGTGTTACTTGAGTAACTGGTCCTTTCCTCTGGGGAGAACTCCACTCATTTCCTGCACTGAGCACCACTCCACTGAGGGCAACAGGGAAAGATCAACCTTTTGTAATCCACTTCCAAGCCCTACCGGTAGGTAGGAACTTTACTGTGACTGAAGATGTGTGTTAGGAGAGGAAGCCTCAGCTTGCTACTTTAAATCTATTTTCTATATTTCAATCATTAAGTCAGTGTATCTGGATCTCTTGCTGATGCCATGCTCACTATCAGTATATTGCAAGAGTGTGCCACCTTCTCAGCTCCAAAGGTTATCCAAAAGGACCAGGCAATGGATCTCAGAAAGGAACGTCTAGACAAAGTGCCTAAGCCATGGAAGGAAGAATTTATTTACATAGAGTAGAAAACCTCTGTTTGTATGTGCAGATGAAAGTAGATGCATGCATGTGACTCAGAAGCCAGAGAAGAGAAACATTTCCTATGTATTTCTTATTCTCATGGATAGTTTCAGGAGTAAAGAATCTCCAAAATCCAAAAGCATCATTTCAGCCTTACTCACTTCAGAGTGTCACTTACTATCTGACAGTTTGAGCTCTGCGGATAGGATGACAGTCTTGGTGCAGTTCCAGTGGTCAACTAAAGCAGTTCTACTTTAACAAACTGTTCTTTGTTCCATCTTGTGCTCCATCGACACAATTTCTGCTGCACAGAACTTTGATATTTATAACAGAATTAAACATATAGTGGAAGTGTACTTACTGAGGCATTTTGGCTCTGGAGACCAGCCCCTTTTAGTACATAACATTCGAACCCAGTATTCTCCATTCGGGGTTGTATAACCATAATTGCAGTGGTAATCAGCATGCTGCCCAAACCCCATTGGAAAGTAATAGTCTTTGTCGTACTCCAGTGCTTCACTTAACTTGCCGTTTTCTATAATTGGGTAGTCACACGGTTTCTCTTGAAATAGAATATAGCAGCAACAATATCAACATGTGCATGACAAAAAGCTCAGGACACTATTAATTCAGATTCAGCTTCATCATCTGAGTGTTTTCTGAAACTGACAGAATCAGGACTACACCGTGGGAGATCCTGAAGAGTGCGGGAACAGTTGCACTCTGCTTCTGGTGTCTTTGTCATTACCTCTACCTATGTTGGTTCCCTCTGTTTCTATTGCAACCAACAGAAATCCAGTCAATACTCTCAGTGGACTCCAAAGGCTGATTCATGAGACCAAATGTAAGTATTTATTCTAGGGTGAGATGACACTGTCTTTGTAGAATGACTTGACTGAATTTACTATACTGACCATGATGGGAGCCCAGGCAGCTAGCTTAGATATAAACACTGAACTGTGGACTCTTAAAATTGAGATGACTGCTGTTATAATTTTCATTTGTAACTTTTGGGATTCTGCACCAAAAGCTCTTCCTAGCTCTTCTCATTTTCATTTTAAAACTATAGTGGTTTTCTTTTGTTCTCTCCGTTCCTCAAAAGAACTAACACTTTTCAGGGACAAGTCAAGGATAGAAGGAGGAGATTCCCAAAAGCGTTCATTCAAGTTTACCCATGGTGTCCTACTTGGCTGTGGCAGGTAGGTTCCTCCTGAAGTGCTCTGACTCACAGCCTACATGCTGTGGCAGGGGAGATCACCCACTGGACAGACCAGGTTATAATAGGTAGAATACAACTGTGATTGTTCATAATATACCAACATACAATTGTAAATAAAAATATAAAGCTGTGATAACTATGACGAAAGCTACCTTCCAACCATTACAGAATCACAGAATAATAGGGGTTGGAAAGGACCTCTGGAGATCATCTAGTCGAACTTCCCTGCCACAGCAGGTACACCTACAGCAGGTTGCACAGGAAGGGTGGGTTCTGAATGTCTCCAGAGTGGGAGACTCCACCACCTCTCTGGGCAACCTGTTCCAGTGCTCTGCCACCCTCAAAGTAAAGAAGTTCCTCCTCATGTTTAGACGGAACTTCCTATGTTCAAGTTTGTGCCCATTACCTATTGTCCTATCACTGGGCACCACTGAAAAAAGATTGGTTCCATCCTCCTGGCACTCTCCCTTTAAATATTTATAAGCATTGATAAGATCCCCCCTCAGTCTTCTCTTCTCCAGACTAAAAAGACCCAAACCCTTCAGCCTTTCCTCATAAGAAAGATGTTCCAGTCCCCTAATCATCTTTGTAGCCCTTTGCTGGACCCTCTCCAGCAGTTCCCTGTCCTTCTTGAACTGGGGAGCCCAGAACTGGACACACTATTCCAGATGTGGCCTCACCAGGGCAGAGTAGAGGGGGAGGATAACCTCCCTCGACCTGCTGGCCACATTCTTCTTGATGCACCCCAGGACGTCATTGGCCTTCTTGGCCACAAGGGCACATTGCTGGCTCCTGTTGTCCACCAGGACTCCCAGGTCCCTTTCGACAGAGCTGCTCTCTCCAGGAGGTCAGCCCCCAACCTGTACTGATGCATGGGGTTATTCCTCCCCAGATGCAGTACCCTACACTTACCCTTGTTGAATTTCATAAGGTTTCTCTCTGCCCAACTCTCCAGCCTGTCCAGGTCACGCTGCAAAGCAGCACAGCCTTCTGGCGTGTCAGCCACTCCTCCCAGTTTAGTGTCATCAGCAAACTTGCTGATGGTACACTCTATCCCTTCATCCAGATCATCGATGAATATATTGAACAGGACTGGACCCAGTACTGACCCTTGAGGGACACCACTTGTTACTGACCTCCAATTAGACTTTGTGCCACTAATCACAACCCTCTGAGCTCTATCTGTCAGTCACTGTTCAATCCACTCCACTGTCCATTCATCTAACCCACACTTCCTAAGCTTGCCTGTGAGGATGATGTGGGAGATGGCGTTGGAAGCCTTGCTGAAGTCAAGATAGAAAACATCCCCTCCCCTCCCCTCATCTATCCATCCAGTCATGGCATCGTAGAAAGCTATCAGATTAGTCAGACATTAATTCCCCTTGGTGAATCCATGTTGACTACTTCTGATAACCTTCTTTTCCTCCAGATCCTTTGAGATGACACCCAGAATGAGCTGTTTCATCATCTTTCCAGGGATGGAGGTGAAGCTGCCCAGCCTGTAGTTTCCCGGGTCTTCCTTCTTGCCCTTTTTGAAGGCTGGAGTGATACTGGCTTTCCTCCAGTCCTCAGGCACCTTGCCTGTTCTCCAGGACCTTTCAAAGATGATGGAGAGTGGCCCAGCAATGGCTTCTGCCAGCTCCCTCAGCACTTGCGGGTGCATCCCATCAGGACCCATGGACTTGTGGATATCCAGTTTACTTAATTGATCTCTAACTTGATCCTCTTCAACCAAGGGTAAATCCTCCTTCCTCCAGACTTTCTCTGTTACCTGCAAAGTCTGGGACTCCTGAGGGCCAGCCTTAACAGTAAAGACTGAAGCAAAGAAGGCATTCAGTAACTCCGCCTTCTCTGCATCATCTGTCACCGTGGCACCTGTCCTGTTCAACAACGGGCCCACATTTTCCCTAGTTTTCCTTTTGCCTCCAATGTACTTGAAGAAACCCTTCCTGTTGACCTTGACATCCCGTGCCAGATTTAATTCCAAGGAGACCTTGGCTTTCCTCGTTTCATCCCTGCATACTCTGATGGTATTCCTGTAATCTTCCCAAGTGGTCAGGCCCTTCTTCCTTGTAGTGTTAACCTCCTTCTTCCACTTGAGCTTTTTCAGAAGCTCCCTGCTCAACCATACTGGTCTCCTTCTTCCCTTGCCTGATTTCTTGCTCTTAGGGATGCACCAATCCTGAGCTTTGAGGAAGTGATACTTAAATATCAACCAGCACTCTTGAGCCCCCCTACCCTCGAGAGCCCTCACCCATGGGATTTCTCCAAGCAGTATCTTGAAGAGATCAAGTTAGCCCTCCCGAAGCCCAAGGTTGCAATCCTACTTGTCATTTTATGCATACTACACTTAATCCTGAACTCTATCTTCTCATGATCACTACAGCCAAGGCTGCCCCCAACTTTAATGTCCTCCACCAGTCTCTCTTTGTTTGTCAGTACGAGGTCTAGTAGTACACCTCTCCTTGTTTTGTTTTGGATACTTTAACACTCACTATGTCCTCTTATCTTGACTGGCATTCTGCTCCTGTATAATACCTATATTTATAAACAATATGTAAATATAGATTATACCACTGTTTTATAGATGATTTTTCTAAACCATCAAATTAAGCTTTACATCACGAAGAAACACAATGACTAAGTAACTCTAATTTCTCATGTTTCTTAAATTTTCCTCTTGACCTCTTTTTCACTGAGGTATTTCCAACAACTCTTCATGTGTCTTCATTCATGAGAGCTACTTACGGACACAACTTGGATCAGGCACCCAGCCATTCTTGGTGCATTCAGATGTGCTTTCACCAGTCAATGCTTTAAAATGATATCCAGGATTACACTGTATTCTGATTGTATCACCTTCTACGTAGTTGTCTTCTTGAGGTCTAAAGTTCCCATTGAGAACTCTTGGAGGAGAGCATACAACTTCTAAACAAAAAGAGAAAAACCTAAATGTTAATTTGAAAAATATGCTTAAATTTATTGCATAAGTTCTTATTTTCACAGTATATTGGCTGTAACTGCATAAAATTGTTAAAAAGATGTTTCTTAGGGCAAAGACAAGGTTATGTTTCTCTCCCGCTCTTAGAAATATATGATTCTGTAAGAGGAGAGTGACAGATGTTAACGATATCATGCTAATTAGAAGATTAAAACTTAATTGCAAAGAGAATAGTTGGAGCAAGAACTAGAGACGGTCAAAACTGAATTTGACTAATCTTTTCCAGTAGGTCGTTCCACAGCTAGAGCTCAAAATGACCTATGCTGGGCTCACTCGCAGCTCTCCTGGGCTGGTTTATAGACACTGTCCTAAAGGAGGGCAGGTTCACTGGCAGGTCCTAAATGGAGCAATAACTATACGTAATTAGGAACTGATTATTCAAAGGCTGTGGGATTAAGATTAGGGTCTTATACTGACACTGGAAGCATTTCAACAACTGAGAAAGCATAAGAATGCTATTCTAAAAAGCTTATGATATCTTTATGCTCAGAGAAGCCAGACAAACATGTTATTTATAAACTGGAGCCTGTCTTTCTTTTTTTTTTTTGGTATTCTTCTTCCAATTTAGAAAATATCACCAACACACTCAGGGCTGGGAGGGGATGACTATAAGGTAACTACAGGTTGGTTCTGCTGTGGAGTGAAGGTGGGTGAATCAGCTGTATGCATGTACTGCTGAACCATTTAGGTTCAGTGGTAAGTCAAGTACCAGAACCACTATTTGAATACACCCCAAGTATCAGAGCTCAGTATACCAATGTCTGGAAGCATGTTAGGTTTGGCACTTCTCAAAAGCAGTATGTTGCTAAACTGTAGGCAATGCATATTAATTAGTATCATTACTAGTCTTGAAGCAGAAAGGTCAAGAACTGAGTGGGCTCTAAGACTGACTACTCTTTATTTCTAAAGGAGTCTTTCTGGAAGAAGTCCCAGGAAGGTAGGTAGTACATAACATCCTACAACGTTGTCCTGTTGCCAACATTTTTTTCCAGTTTCAAGTGTTTGACAATTTCTTGAAGACAATTCAAGGCACTAATGATTTCCCCAAAATTTACATCAAACTATTTCAGCTGGGACATAAATGCATATTTCTGTTTGTGGGATATGGAGATTTAATTATAGTCTTTAAATGCTGTAGTTGAATGAAACTAAAATAAAATCCATGACCCAGAGGGCTGATGTCAAACAGGACTAGCCTCAGAAATTATGGATTTGTCATCTTAACTGCTGAGAAGGCATTTGGGAATTAGAAAGACTTTCAGCACTGTAAATATATTAATTTTTAGAGATTGTCAGACAATTTCTGATTGGAAGTTTGGACACCATGGATAATGTGGTTGTGCAATTACAGTTCTGATGACATTAAACAAATTGCTGTCTTCATCATAGACTGAGGGTCATTGAGAGTAGCAGGATTCATGGATACCATGTTACATTGGTCTCCGTTTATACATCACTTCATGTCCATGGTTCTTAGGGTTACTGAACTTCAGATCTAGGTTGTACGCAATTCTCGATTTAATGGCTGTGTAGGAAGTACTATTGTTTTCTTCTTTATACATAATCCAGCACTACGAGTCCACTGTAATTTTCATCTTAGACACTTACAGCCATCAATGAATTACTTATCCTTCTGAAATTGGACTACTTCACATTTGCTCAAACTCCTTTGGAAATGACCACATCAACTTCAGATTATTCTTCCTACAACACTATTTTACTGTTTCAGAAGAACTTTTAAAAGGCAGCTTACAAACTTAATGCAGGATTTTAATTTGAAAGATACTTTTGTAATTTCCAGTCATTTCTGAAAGGTTGCACAGTACACTAACAATTTCTTACTGAAGTTCCATCAGTGAAATAGGGACCATTTTTTAATTGTTCCTCTTTGGTTGGAATGGACTGTTCAGAACTAGTAGTTTGGAAATTTCAAGAATGGATATAACGACTAGCAACCAGGTGCTCAGCCTGCTCAAACCACAGTAAGACTCATCAGGACACTCAGACAAAAAGCAGAGGTTGGTACAGTAAGTCAAGCAAACTTCTATTGTCTTGAACGTTCATACAGGATGAGATGTTGAGTGGTATGTTACTGAGTGGTTAGTCTTACCGTTACAAGTAGCAGAGTCTTGGCTATGGTGACACAGCATTTCAACTACTGAACACGGAAGACCTGAAGATGCATTAACTTCTATCTGTCCCTCAAAGAATTGCTTGTGATTCATAAGTAGGTCATCAGGCTAAGACTATTAGCTCTCCCCAATTTTATTCATACTGCTGCAACCCATATGGTATCATAGACATATTTCTTTACCCAGTCTTCCAACACACAGCACAGCCATTGACCTGTACCAGTTATGTTCACGTTAAACACACTTAAAAAGGTATCGAGCCTTGATGCGAAGACAATAGGACGTCAAAATCCATACCACTTCTCTCAGAAGTTGGTTTCAAATATTAATTTTCCCATGCCATTGAAAACTTCAGATTCCTTCTGTAGTTTGAATTTCTCTGGTATTAATACTTTTTTCCTGCTTGCTTAAATATTCTTTTTAGTGTCTGATTTTTCCATTCCTTAGATAAAACATTTTCATTATATTTTGTAGAAGGTAAAGAGATTCAGCTCTACAGATTTTTGCAAATTAGGATTTTTTTCTAACCTAAGAAATCTTTTTAGTATGTTGTCCCTGCTAATTCAGAATCGTATAAAAAAAGAATAAAATAACAATAGCTACTAATGCTACATGAAGTATTCTAGCATCAATCATCTCATTTATGCAGTATACTGCAGCAATTGTTGCTTTGTGGACCTATTTAACTACACTCAAGTAACAAAAGACTGAATTAACTGCTTTTGCTACTGCTTTTCATGGAAAACTCTTACCCAGCTGTTTGGTCCCTTTAACGCTTAATCCTTCCAGATCTTCCTGGGATATTGGTCAGATGTGGATGGATTTCTTTTGTTATGAATGAACTTTTTGTCATAACTAAACCCTGAAATTACTTCCTAACACATCAAATGTCCAAAATAACTTTAGGCAAGGCTAACCAGTGCAATAGGGGATTGGATTCCATCCTGATTCAGTACATTGTGTATCTGCTCTTTCACCGTATCTGTATCCTTCATCACAGGCAAACTGTAGCTGTTCAGATTCCTTGTAAGATGCCTTTGGAGAACGTACATATCCATGCTCAAGTTCTGGCACATCACAGATAATCTCTGAAATTGAGAAATACAAAATCCATATATTATAGTTTATTTTTATTTGCTGAGAATAAATGCCTATTGGAATAAAATTTAGGGTTTCTTTTTCATTTGAATTCACAAAAACATTTGCATTTGGAAACTGTTTGAAATTTATTTGAGAACTCTTCAGTGACCTGATTGTGGGTGCCAGGTAGAAAGCATGGTGTAGCACAGCATCAATAGCAAATTGGTTCATAAGACAGATTTTAGGGCTTTGTTTTGGATTTTAACGGATCTCAGAATCAGTATATAAGGCAGGGGACATTCTAAAATAAGCAACTAGGCTAGCTGAAATTTAGGATTTTCCATTTTTCAGACAATTTCATTTCCTTGTAATTTCCAGTAAACCTGAAGCGCTCTTATAGCCAGCAGATGATTAGGTAAATCATGGCATCAATAGGAAAAGACAATTAAACTATCTGGAAAACTGACACTAGAACGTTTGCCTATCTATAAAAGAACCTCAGCATCCCCAGCTCCTTGCCAAACCAAATAAAACCACTGAAATCTTGCAGTTTCTCAAAAGTGCATTCATAAAGCCAGAAAACATTCCAGGCTTTGTCTCCTAGGCCACAGAGCAGGACACCAAAGAGTTCTCTTGGATTCCTTTGCTGGATTTACTTTGTATTTCAGATGAAATATAGCTCAGTGAAACTGTCATTGTTTAATAAAATTCACTATATTCTGCAAATGTTACAAGCACATGTGGTTTATGCTGTTCAAATTATAATAAATGGCAGTTTCAAAGCAGCAAAACGCAGCGCTAAAATTGTAAAAAAACCATATATGTATCTGACACCCTGACATATGTACTCTGCTAGTCTAAACATATACTTCCCGATCAGATAACATACAAATAATCTAAGAAACTTGATGGACTGAATAGTTCACAGTGATTGTTACCATAAACTTCCTGGGATTTATTCTTACATACTGACAATCCAGTCCCACACAATCTCTGTTTGCAAAATGAGACGAACCAGTACAAGCTGCGGGCAGGACAGGGTGTGGTTGACTGGCTGAAAAGTAGTTTTGCAGAAAAAAACCCCTGGCAGTCCTGATGGACAAGTTGAACAGGGGCCAGCAATGTGCCCTTGCAGCAAACAAAGAAAACAACGTCCTGGGCTCCACTGGGAAGTGCTGCTGGCAGTTCAAAAGAGGTGATCCTTCACCTCTAATTCAGCACTGGTCAGACCATGTCTGGAGTCCTGTGTCCAGGTCTGAGCTCCACAATACAGAAGAGACATGGATTTACTGGAACAGGTCCAGTGAAGGGACATGAAGATAATTAAGGAATTGGAAAAACTGACATATAAAGAGAGGTTTAGAGACCGTAGAGAAAAGAAGGCTTAGGGGGGACAGAGGATCTTATTAATGTGCGTATGTATAAATTCCTGACTGTGTTGGGGCAGCAGAAGTAAAGATGATGGAGCCAGACCCTTCCCATTGGCACCCTGTGACAAGATGAGAAACAATGGGCACAAATTGAAACAGAGGATATACCACTTAAACACAAGAAAAAAACCCCCACATTTTTACTTAAGAATGGTCAAACACCAAAATGGGTTACCCTGAGAGACTGTGGAGTCTCCATCTTTGGAGATGTTCAAAAGCTGACTGGACATGGACTTGAGCAACTTGCCCTAGCTGACTGCTTTGAGGGACCTTCAGAGGTCACTCCCAACCCTCCTTTATTCTGTGATTCTGTGGTTCTGCAAAAACTAAACAGGAGTTAACCTTCTAACTTGTCAAAGCACATTAGTCTGAAGAAAGAAAAATCCATCATGATTTCTTTGCATTTTACATACCCTAAGAACATGAGTGATTAAAACAATACTTGTTCTTTAAATTAAGTTCAGATAGATTCAAAATTGTTTGTAATTACTTCAGTAAAATCAACACTGAAGTGATTGAATCTTATGTAGACATACCAAAGCTAGTTTCAAAGAAACTGATTGCAGCCTGGCAAAACATATAGCTTGTAGTGAAATCGTGGAACAACCAGATGGTCCACTATGACTACATTAGCATCCAATATTCTCTGATTTCTCTTTCTTATCCTACTTCTTCCGCATATATGCAATAGAAATTGTTTACAGACAAACTAGGCTTAACTGTTGTAGAATAAAGTGAAAGCTTTGTAGTTTCCCATATGGTAACCGGTCCTTAAAAGTCTGTGAGAATAAAGCTTCTTAATTACAGATAACAAATAGTATCCTTTTTACCTTGGCACTGAGGCACATCACTACTCCATTCTCCATTAGAAGAGCAAATTATTTCTTTAGATCCAACAAGCCTGTATTTTGCATTACATTCAAAATTTACAACCTGGCCAAAGGAATATTCTCGGCCTAGCTCAAATGTACCAGTCATAATTATTCTTCCATTTTCTGGTGCTTGTACAGGTAAACACTTTGCCACTGGAAAATAAAACAAAACAAAAGGAAAGGCAAAGGGAAAAAATAGTCATTTTGAGATCCCGTCTGTAAAATAAATCGACACATAAAAAAGTTAAAATACAGAAAACTCACTCTAATTTCCTTACACATTTTAAAAATATGCACTTTTCTTATATATTCAGATACCATTTGCAACAGATATAATACAAAACCCTAAGCAAAAAGGCAGACTGAAATAGGAGAAAACTTGTAGTCCAGCTCTTGTCATCCTCTTCTCTGCCCTTGAGGGCTAAAGATAGAGCACCCACTGAAATAGATGACCTCCTGAGGTCTTGCCCAATCTAAATTATACTATGATCCTATGAATTCTATGGATGGTTAGATGATCCTTGACTGACACATAGGGCCATTAAACTTCATCAAAAGAGTTTAATTTACTTTAGAGCTATGCCAAACTGAATTTGCTATAGACAAATATCCAGCAAAGTGCTGTGTTAGAGACTGACTGCAACAGTTCAGTTATTAACTAAAAATCCTAGTTAAGGATATCAGAACAATTGTATTACTAAAGTAAACAAACACAATATCAGACATGAATTTAGACCTCTTGTATCTTCTAACTTTGTAACTGCAGAAAAAGGAAGAATTAACCTATGTCATCAGATATTTCTTATTAAGGGGGAAATGACTATCAAAGCTCATTCTTAAATGCTTACATAGATACCACTAACCATGTACAAAAGTGGCTGGTGTTTTGCCTACCATAGCTCCTACTTCCCTCTGATGACACTCTCCATCTTATGAGCCATCTGCCTTTTCTATGAGCTCACATTCAATCTTCTAGGTTCCTCACAATTAGGACATTATAAAAATACTTTCTTTCCTAGGCTATCATATTTCAGCCTAATGAAAACTCCTCAATCATGAAAGAAAAATCTTGCAGTATCTTGGTGACACATGACAAAAATGTGGGAAACCATTGCTCTATACTGTATGCCTAAAATTGAGGACGTCCAAAATCCAGCAAATTAAATGCAAAATATCTGAGACCAAGGAAATGTCAAAACACAGACAAAAATCTCTAGACAAGAGAAAGATATCTACTTTCATTTGTGATTCTTTATTTAGAGTCCTTTTCCTGATGTTAGATGCTTAACCAAAGGAGACATTTCACTGCTGCACACATATATTAAAATAGACCAGTTAAAAATGATCTTTAGGAAGAAAGGAAGCTTATTTTCATAATCATGCAGGTTTGGAACTGATGAAAAGGTTTCCAAAATCAGGGAAGTATCATCTGACCCATCCAGTCTACTAAGTCTTGATGTCTGGGTCTCTCTTGCTCTCGTTCTTACCCAAAATTCTTCCACAGTATGCTAATTGGGAGAAGAACTTAAACCAAAATCTTAATGGCTAGGATATTCACAAGGATGGAGGAGAAAACTAGCTAAAACCACTCATGCTTTCACATACATCCAAAATGCCTCATCTGAGCTGTCTTTTGTAACCATGTTTTGCAGACAGCTATTCTATCAGGGCCTTTAGGTGAGGCAGAGCTTTAAGCCAGTCTGTGGGTGACAACACTGTTTTGTGAACACTTTTTAACAAAAGCTTAAGTGCTTATTGGACTAAAATGGCTGAGCAGTCATTGTAAGAGTTTCACTGCTGCATAACTTCAATTTAAACATGTGAATTAATAAAAGTAGAGAGATCACAGACTAGTTGTAGATAGTATCAGAGATATAAAAAGACAGTTTGATAAAGAATTAAATGTCAAACTCCATTTACCTTCACAGTGAGGGATGTCATTGCTCCATCCATCTGCCTGACACTCACGGTAATTTCTTTGGCTGAGCATCCGGTATCTTACCGAATAAAAAAGTAAACAATGCTAAAATACAGTCTCATTATGTGACAAAAACAGCAGTGCTGCTGTTTTTGAAGCAAAGGAAGTAGGTTTCATATGTTCTAGCACAGACCAACAAAGATGTGACAAAACTGAGTAGGTTTTTGGCCTGTCTATTCCCTATTTTGTTCCTTTTAATTGCACATGGCAAAAAAAAAAAGAAAAAAAAATCAGAAAGTAGGAAGTAATCAGCAAGATGGCTTCTTCATTAGAGAAACAGCAAGCTTTGGCTACATAACAAATAACCTAGGGGTAATTTACACAACCAATAGAAAGCAGAGTAAAACTCCTGTTGCCTGCACTCTAGAATGACTGAAAGCCATGTGACAGCATCAAAATAGGACTTAATCCAAACCATATACATCTCTTGCTTTGATGAGCTAGCATTATCTCAGGTTTAAGGGCAACACAGCCACTGTCCAAAATGACAGTGAAGAACTGTCTGAGCTTAAGGGATTAAGGAGAATATTAATTTTGGGACTCTTCTTGTGGAACTCAGACGAGACTCCAACAATACAAAGACTGCAAAAGCACGGTTAAACCACTGTACCATGCTTATAGCTGATTTGCTTTCAAGAGGACAGAATCCAGTCATAGGCATACTTAACTAAGCACAATACTATATATTTGCCTTGCTGCAGTTTTCATTGGAGAAAATGAATAGAGGAGGAAGAGAGAAGAATTTCTTCTAAGCAGTCAGTGAAGACATGTTAGTGAGTCTACCAGAAATGTCTTCCTTCAAACATTTTTTACAATACACTTCACTTCATAATGCACAAAAATGATTTAAGCAGGAATGATGAGTTGCGGTTCTGAAGAGGAGACTCTGTTGTGCAGGCTAACGACTTCGCTAACATAACTGCATCATGACTGCCTACTGAGAACACTGATTCCAGCATACGAAGCTGCATTTCCATCTGAACTGGCTGGCTGGTGAAGTCATGAGGCGGCTTTACAAGTAGATCACTATTTTTTCTACTCAGACAGCCATGACTTCAAGTTAGCTACAGCCTTACGTATTTTAGACACTTTGGATGACAGCTTCAGGTGCATGAGTTCAGTTGCTCCAATAGCACCAGACATGAGAAAGACTTATCTTCAGTATTACTGTAATTGCAGAAATTTAAATTAAACAATAATCAAGCATTAAACATTAGTAAGTTGCAGCTGCATTACAGACAACAAATCTATAACTGATACTTCTTTTAATAGTAACACCTTATGTTAACTCCCATATATCGAATTAAATAAGTATTACCCATCATTACATCTGTACTCAACTCTGGCACCAAATACAAATTCACTTCCACTGGTAAGTTCAAAGGAACCAAACTCAATATCTCCAGGGTGTCCACAGGGCTTATCTAGTAAAAAAAAAAAAACCAAAAAAAACCAAAAAAAAACAAAAACAAAAAAAAAGAAGAAAAAGAAAAAAAAATTAGTTGCACCATACATAGGAATGTGAAAGTGTGAAAGATAGCATTTTTCTAGTAATAAGTAGCAAGTATGGGCCTTTCAAAAATGCTCAGCATTAGCTTGATTAACCCCCTCGCCCCCTTTTTATAGTCACTATCTTCAATGAGAACATATTGGAGTAACAAACTGGTGACTTATTTAAAAAAAATTAAATAACAAATTAGTAATTTTTATTCCTTTAAAAAGGCTGAGCTTAAGTTTTATGAAAAATTTAGTGGCAGGATGTAACTTCAGCTTTTCATACAAGTTGTGATATCAGCTGGTTCAAAGCTTCCACTGTAGAATCGATCCATGACTGGAAATGAAATTTCCTCAATCTGATGGGGATTGTGCTGAGTAAAGAGGGATGATCTAAGGCCACAGGAGTCTTTTGGTCCTCAGCCCTTTCTGCTTAAAGTTCTGCATAGGACTTTTCTTGTGGTCTGGCCCTAACTATTTGCCCTGGATTCCCAAAAGAATTGCAGAGATGAATACACCATCCCTCTCATTCATCCACTTTTGATGTTAGAATATGGACTGCAAAATAAACTGCATAGCTATAACCTACTAGGCGTCCTCGGAAGAAATCTTTCCTGGTCCCTGTCAATCTAGGCAATTTCATTTCTTGGAATGTATCAACATCCTTGTTTTCTCCAAGGAAGAGGTGTTTGAGTAGGCCCTAAATCTGCTCCAGTGTGATTCACAGAAAATGGACAACTTTATGATCAATTTTGCTGTCTAGTATGGCCCATCCTGAAAAGTGAATGTGATGACTTCACCTGTGGCAGATCATCCCTTTTCTCCTTCCCCCTGCACCTTGCCAGTGCAAGTATCTATTCACTGGGTGGCAGTATTTACTAAAATATGTTACTAAAAAGCAACACCAAATTTTGTATAATTTGAAAGATCCAAGTTCACTGAGTAGTTATACAAATACATACAAAAAAATGAGAAAATGACTAAATAAAAAAATGTAAAAGAAACTAGGAGCAAATTTATTAATTAATTTTTACTAATGATTTGTATTAATCTCTGTTTGAATGACACCTGGGACTTAATTTTATATTATCAAACCAAACAATTATATGCTACTAGTAAAATTTTTTTATGTTAGGCATGTGAGAAAAAAAGCTCATGTGTCTAAAATTTCTTTGTGTTTAAAACTCATTTATTACAGAAAAGAAATATCTGCTGACTAACAATAATAAACTTCAATTTCTTTACTAATGAATTCTGTATGAGTGTAAGATACTTCTAAATTCTTAACAGAGTATACTGGAGATAATAAATAGCAGTTCTCATCCTAATTATGAATATTCCTTCACAGATTAAAATAGAAGGCATGGAAAAATAATTTTCCACTTCCAAGAAATTATATCATCCATAGAACTAGTTGAATACACCGAAAAGAAAAAAATACTTTCTCTTGACTCACACTCAGAAGCTAGGTTAGTGCTTTATTCTGCTTAGACTGTAAATTTCATCTGCATTAGACTTTTTCTAAAATTTTGGAAGCAAGATCCTAATAACTTAATAACTTAAGATAAATTGAGTTAATAAGGCTGGCCTAGAGTAAGATCTTCTCCTGTAAAGAAAGATCTTATCCTTTGATCTGGAGAAAAGGAACTTCTAAAAATGTTTCCTTATGCATACATACTTTTTAGGAAGATATTTTAAAGGATGCTAAGTAAGTAAGTAAGTTACAGGTAAAGATACAATCCAATTTCACATTGACATCACTGGCAAGGAATGTGATCTGTCGGGTCAAATGTTTGCACATATTTTGCGTAAATACTTACTTCTGCATTCTGTCAATGGGAATTGTTGCTTCCATGTTCCATCACTACACGCAAACACAATTCGTCCAAGTTTCATATATCCAGGCCGACATCTGTATGTTACTTGAGTACCGTGCGGATAGGGAGGTTTGTCCCATGTTTCAGTAGGCACTTCTTTAACCCTCCTAGGAGGAGGTTCATTGCAAGCTAAAAATTGTAAATAAAAATATTGGTGACTGAAGCACATGCTAGAAATAATTTTAAAATAGAAAATATAGTAAGAAATCCTGGGGACATTTGTGATCAAATGAGCATGTGTTTTCTGCTTAATCATCACAAAATAGGAAACTGCCAAAAATCCACATTTTGTGGATTCAACCAAGTGCCAAGAAACCCCATGGAACAGTCATAATTAATGAAATAGATTTAAGTTACAAAAACTGAGATTAAATTAGTGCCCTGGTTCTAACCACGGACATCTCTTATCCTTCCATCTGCAGGAGATCCTCTATGCCTGTCATTCCATTACCATGGAGAACAACTCCCATAGAGAACAACTCCGTACACACACAACAACTCTGTAGAGTTTCCTTTAAAACTATTTTGTTCTGCAGCCATCACCATCCTTACTGACATTAAGTCCACATATCATTTGATCAAGTTCTGTCAAATCTCCCCTCACCTTTACATTGCCTAAAATTTCTCTCCAGGCTGAGATCACCTCATATTCCAAAACTTATCTCCTCCTGTCCATGAGATTACTTCTTATAACAAGTTACTTATTACACAATGTAATTAATTCTGAGTATTCACTTTGACCTTTGTTAGCTTCAAAGCATTTTGACTCAATTTGGGAGGGGGTGGATGGTGTTGTCTGGTATTTCTCATTAGCTCAGTATCATACAATCCTTCCCCAAAATCTGCTTCCTGGGCCATGTCCATGAAATGTACAGCCAAACCCATATGAATTAGAGGAAAGGAGCCTGAATCAATTTTATTAACAAGTTCCTTAACAACTTGAGAATGAGAAAAATTAGACTAAAGGGGAAAGAAACAAATGTGGGAGATGTGAATGAAAGACAAAATTATTTTTAAGAAACATTTTTTGTTATTTATAATAATTGACCTAATTTTAGTGACTAATACTCTGTGCTTGGGTGACTGAAATGTACTTATTATAAAGAGTAACAGAGTCTGGACAGTCTAGCTAATTAGGTACAATGAAGTCGGTTTTATATCTGAACATGAAAGGTGAGAATTCATCAATAATAAATAAAACAACTTCTGAGAAATTAAGCCTTGGAAAAGAAATTAAACGTCTGTATAGAAAATAAATGGCAGAAGAAATGTCCACCGGGGAAGGAATTTTTTTGGTGAGTAGATTCATTACTCAGTAGACAGTTGGCACAAAAGTACTCTCACCAGTTTAGTTGTAAGGCCACAGGTTTAAGAAAGCAGCAATACTCTCACTGAAGCTTTCCTACGGATTGTCCAGGTGCTGCCAGAAAGTAGGACTACAGGAAAAATATTTAGAATCTTTCCTCATGTGAGGAATGTGGAGTTATCGCTTGCTGAATTGAACTGTGGAGATCACAACCACAGATTAAGTAGCTGTGATTTTTAATACAAAGGGAGCAGATTAAATACTCATTCTTCCACATCAAAGTGTAGAAAGTGAATTTCACTTCACTTGCAAAGACATACCCTTGAAAACCCACTGTTTTAATTTCAGTCAGTGGAGTACCTACCAAATTAGAGGCATAATTTTAGAAAATTGTTTAAAAAACAAAAAGAGATGTTACAAGAAAGAAACCCTGTGTGATTTTAAGTGTTCTGTAGCTATGACAATTTGAAAATATAAAGAAAAGAATGCTAATTGTGAGATCTGATAACTTTGACTGTCTTAAGTAGCCAGAAGTAGCAGACAAGCTTTGACGATACTGATGAAGTGCTAAAGGAAGAGTATGCTCACACATTCACACTTTTTCCAACTACTTTAATAAATATGCTCCCTCCTACAAATGAGTAAAAATTATTTCTTCTATCCACTAGAGGGTACCACCCTACTATCAAAAAAGGTAGTAGGGATTTCTACTTAGCAAGATTAAGACACATTCACTTAATAACGCTTTTGCAAAGTGCAGGAAGAAGAAAAATGAACAAGACTCCTCTAGTTCTGTCTTTCAAATATGCTAAAAATGGTTACTTTACCACAAAAAGTTTTTTAATGGTGAGAAAAGGATTTTTTTTTATATAATTCTACATATTTTTAATTAGAGCTTGTTAAATTAATGCTTTCAGTTTGCAAGCTAAGAAAGCACACTCTGAACTCTATGATTTAAGAAATAGGCTATTTAGTACAGGGAGCGCTTCTCTGCTCTTTTCCTCCCTTACTTCTGAGTTGTATTACATCTGTTGTGCAAAATGGGGCCTTTTAACTCCTCCTTGTTTATATTTTTTTAAAAAAAGCACAAAAGATAATCTCCTGATAGTCTCTTTATCATTACTAAGACTTGCTTCTTTCTGGGTGTTTCTTCAGCTCGCTCTGCCTATTCTTTACCACTCTTGCCCTGATGCCAAACTATGTGTTACCACCAAGTGTCACAGTATGTATATGTATTTCTGACTGCAGCTAATTATTCTATTTTTTTAATGCAGTTTCTTAGTAGCTTGAGAAGAAGAAATCTGCTGACAGGATGTACTTCAAAACTATATTAGTTACCTCACCATGTGTACTCATCAAAATTGGGAGGGTTTTATTTTTACATTAGAAAGCATGCACTAAATGAAAACCTTCAAATCTTTTAGTGAGAGACCAGGAGAGCTAGAATTAATTATTTAGTATTCATATGTGACTTGACCTCAGTTACAAATAGCTCAAACTGTTTTCTTGCCATCATTATGCTGATAGCAACTTGCATAAAGTCAAGCACAAACTACAAATTCAGGTAGAAGTATTTTTCAGCCCTTGTTCAAAACCCCAGCTCTTGAACAACTCATAGACTTTCAATACGAAGCTTGAACTAAGAACCCTGCATGACCCACAGTAATAGTCGTCCCAGATAAATCAAACATTGCTACATTCACATTCCTTTGCAATCTCTCTGATGTAAAGAAAGCATTGTGAAAAGGAAATGCAAATTCAGGCAAACTTTCTTTTCAAATTCCAGGACATTTCTGAACTTCTTTGCAAACAAATTAGACGTTATTAGTTGCTTTGGAGCAGTATTTATTTTAAGTATATATAAAAAAGATAATGCAGTTCATTAATGTCTTGATTTTTCAATTTTTCAAACTAAAATCCATCAGATTGCTTTGATTAATAAGGTCTTCATAATCTTCACGTAAAATCAAAAAACACCTGAACCGAGCAAAGACACACTAGCTCAAAAACATATAGCACCCTTCATGCAACAGTCTATGTAAAGAAACCCAGACAGAAAGTGAAAGAATTAAATTACAAAACATACATTAAACAATACAAACACTATATCAAGAAAAATAAATTGAACAGAAAAGCAGAAAATATCAGATGCTTCTGAAAAGACAGCCAGAATATCAGCTACCTCTTTAAACGTGTATGAAAGCACACCTGTATACATTTATCTTATTTAATGGATTAAAAACAGTCTGTCAGTCAACACATATTTTGTAAGCTTTTCATTCCTCTTTCCCAGATTATATCACAGATTATTCCAGACAGAAAGAAATGCATATTTATTGAATATTTTCTATTTTAATCTACCAGCTGTTTACAGGTTTTAGATGTTAGAATAATTAACAAACATCTTTAATAACAAATGAGTAGTATCCCTATAAACTAGAGCCAGACAAAACATTAAAAAAGTTGTGCAACAGATTATTAACAGCAGTAGTTATCAAAATATGTAGGTGAAATAATACCTATGACAGCATACTAAATACTAAAGGTGCTAAATTTGCCAGAAGAAATCTCAATTACTGTTGTCAAAAGTTCATTAAAATAGGCTACAATGCAAACATTTTATTTACATATTGTTTTATTTACCATCTTCACATACACTTTAAGAAAGGGGTTTTGGGTTTTTTTCAACATTAAATCTTACCTCTTTCTGCAGTACAATACATCCAACATAAGAGCAGAGTTGTATAACCCAGGAACAACATCCTAGAGATTCAGAAACTCAGCAAACACATTTGGTATCGTAGCCTACTTTTTTTTGATTACTTTGTGTTATTTCCACTCCTATTTTGCTCACCAACTGCTCCAGGGACTGACCTTGCACAGCATTTATACTCCGATTTCAGCAGTCACTTCCCCTAATCCTCTTGCAACACACAAGTGTTTCTTTTTCTTTTTATTTTTTTTTCCCCTCTCCAAACTTCACTGAGTGATTAAATAAATAAATGTCTGGCAATTTTGGCTGACCCAGTCTTTCCCTGCGGTCTGCTTGTTTTTACATCATACCTCGGTTTTTTTTCGTATTAATATCTTCCATACTCAGATAAGCTTATTTCTTTTGGTATCCAAAAGAAGTTGTACAAATAAATTATTTTGGGATTCCTTATCTCTTATTTGCTTAGTTAAATGAAATGTAAAAATGAACTTCTCTGCTATACACATATCATTCAAAATCTATGTTGAAAACAATTGAAATAAAAACCAGGCAAAAATACAAAGTGACTTACTAACCCAGTGACTTATCTTGTGTAAGATAAACTACCTAGAGCAGAGGAAATGTACTTGATCAAATACTTGACTAAATAAACCTAGGTGATATTGAAGCATTTGTTTCAGTATCACATCAGAAATGACAAGATGGAGAAGATGTGAATTAATTGTAAGATGGATAATGAACTATCCAAAGAGAAATAATAAAGATTCTGCTAAAAGAAGAACTATATGGCAAACTGGGCTAGCAGAGGAACTCCTCATGGATGCATGTAAGCAACAGTCTTATTAATATTTTCATTAAATGTCTTGGCTTTATAAGAAGTGCACTCCAGTGGAAATGTGGATCACATGAAGAGAATTATTTGAAACTGCGAATTAGGGATAAAAATGTAGGAGTACAAAGTGCTCTCAGGATACGGACACAAAACAGCTGCACACCAGATACCCCGTAGTGGTGATGTCTGACTGGCATGGAGTATACACAGATCAATCTTGTATACGCTCCCAAAAGACCACATAACATACCCTTAAAATCACTGGCTTAGTTAGCCTACCGATACAGGACAAAAAATAGTGTGTTTAGAAAACAGATCTCAAACCAAACCTGAATTCCAAACCAGTTAAAACTTTTTTTCTTCTCAAAATGCAGCTGGATTTTTTTTTTTTTTTCCAACCTGGGCTGTGTTTTCAGTTACCAATTTTAAGGAATGGTCTCAGTGAAAACTGGCATTCAGCTGTTTCACCTACAAGAACTGTTCCAGGCAGCATAACATGTCTTCCTTTCCGTCCCCCTTTCTCTCGCCAAGTGACTCATATGTGGAGAATGAACTCTCACTCTGCTCCATGACCCTGTGAGGATCGGTCTGCATCCATTTTGCAGTTACTGGTGCATACCTGATCAGTAAAGAGATTTTTTTTTTTTGTGCCTCCCTAAGTTGAATTCAAAGAAACAGCTTCTCACAGACTTTCACTGCCCAAATCATAGAATGGTTTGGGCTGGAAGGGACCTTAAAGGTCATCTAGTTCCAACCCCCCTGCCATGGGCAGGGACACCTTCAATTAGACCAGGTTGCTCAAAGCCCCAACCAGCCTGGTCTTGAATGCTTCCACGGATGGAGTATCCACAACTTCTCTGGGCAACCTGTTCCAGTGCCTCACCACCCTCAGAGTGAAAAATTTCTTCCTGATATCTAATCTAAATCTACCCTCTTCCAGTTTGAAGCCATTCCCCTTCGTCCTATCACTACATGCCCTTCTAAAAAGTCCTTCCCCAGCTCCCCTGTAGGCCCCCTTTATGTGGAAGGCTGCAATAAGGTCTCTCCAGAGCCTTCTCTTCTCCAGGCTGAGCCACCCCAACTCTCTCAGCCTCTCCTCATAGGAGAGGTGCTCCACCCCTCTGATCATCTTCATGGCCCTCCTCTGGACCCTCTCCAACAGGCCCATGTCCTTCTTGTGCTGAGAACCATGTGCTGCTGCAGACAGCAGTGCACCAAGTGCACCAAGACAGTCCCACTTGTCTCCTCTGCACCAATCTTACTGCATTACCATACATGCATGCGTTTACACACTTCTATACCAGTGGGCTGCTGGATGCAAAAGCTAGTTTCCTTGCAGTGGTGAGGAAATTAGGATGGCTTAACCTTCCTTGTCACAGCAGCGGTACTAACTGCTTTTCAAACTTAGCAGTGACGCTGCTGCTTTCCAATTCCTTAACCGCTGTGGGAAGCTCAGAGAGTGGGAAAAACATTGAGGCAGAGTGCTAGGAGGCACTCAGATTCCAACCCAGAGGAAGTGGCTCAAACCAATTAGCTGTAAAAATCCATGCTGCAGGCACGGGTTCTACAATTTCTCCAATTTTAAGGATTGTATCTTCCGATGTCATGAAGCTCAGAGTGGTTCAGGTTTTATCAAACTGCTTTTGGGTTATTAAGCCACTTGCCAAATCCTTACGGGCTTGAAACACAGTCAAAGATACTCACAGCTACAGCTGAACCAAAACTGGAACCAAATTGAAATTTTACCATAAATTTCCTGACTGCTCTCTATGAATACAGGCAATGTTAAACCTAAGCTAAAAGATAATATCAGCACACAAGAATAGATAGGCATAAACTTCCTATGAATAAATTTAAGCTGAAAATTAGAAGACTCACCTAAGTAGTGAGGCTTTGCATTAATCTTTGTATAGGCATAATGTAGGCCTATATAAAGAAACTATCTATCTTCGATCACAAAGCAAGGGACCCTATTTCGTCCTTTCCAGTCTTGTGTTTGTGATCTTCTCAAGTCATTGATGAAACATCCTAACCAAATTAAAATAAAATCAGGAACTTAATCTTTCTTCCCTTCCTCACATCTTCCATGGGCTATCAATTGATTTAAAACTAATATCTTTAATCATGTCTGACTGATTTAGTCATCTCCAGCCTCTATCAAAACAGAGTGCATAGGCAAACCATGCCTCAGGACCTCTAAGGCAGGCAGAAAAAGTCATCTCTAGAATACCATTACCTCCTACTGATAAGAAAGGCAGAAACATCTAAGCAGTTATGCAACCAAAGGCAGCTGGATTTTACCTATGGAAGCAGAGCTATTGCTTTGAGAACTGGTGTGACCACACTCAAATATTGCTGTGGCCACAGCAAGATAGATAGCCAAAATATCACCACGTATTCCCTGTACTAGCAAAACTGCATGTCAACATATAGGATCACAGGAAAGTTCAGGTTGGAAGGAAGCTCAGGCAGTTATCTTGTTCAAAACTCCTGTACAAAGTAGAGTCAGTTAGGAGGTCAGACCAAGTTACTCAAGCCTTAATTCATTCCCTAATCAACGTGGGGGCTTAACATCAAAATCCAGAGTGTTTGTTCAAACCTGAATAATTTTGAGAACAGTGTTTGGAAGCCATTTTTTGCTAGGAAGACAGACCTGAGGAAGTCAGTGTATTCCGGTAGGGAACTAGTGATGACCAGTAATAGGAGCTCAGTTAGTCACTGCTGGAATAGCATCTCTGACCAGTATAATTTCAGCATGTTCTAACAGCATGCTTTCTGTCACACTTGAGTTTAGTGATATCATTAGAGCCCACAGAATTCTAGAACCAGTCACTGTTTTGCCCAAAAATCTTCACAAAAGGGTCCTATCCCACTATATGAATAGCGAGATTATTTTATCATTGTCAACAGTTGTCTCTCCTCCCACTGGTGGACAACTTATCTAACTCATAATGACATTACACGTCACGTAATGTTTACAGTTACAACCTAATGGTGTGACAGGGAAAAACTGCACAGTTCACTTAGTTTAAGCTGAATCACAATCAAACTGACTTATTGATTCATTAACAGCATATAATTAACTGGCAATCAGTGAAATATACATTCAGGTTCAGTATTGGCAATACAACAGAGAAGATACAGTTAATAGACAAAATACTAATAAACACCTAACAAATTTCTAAATGACCTTTCTTCATTAATCCCCCAAAGTTCTAACCATGCACACAAAGTTGTGCACCCAACCACCTGTGGTTATGCACACAGTCCCCCTCTAACACATACCTTCTGCAGGAGATGTGGGTGCTTAATGTGTACCTGTGCTGCACCTTACAGCCTGCTAATGCACACACTAGGGAGAAAGCAGTACACAAGGTCACATACGCACACCCAGTTGTGAGTCCTTACCTGTTGCACCCTGCGCTGTCACTGCCCGAGCTGGATGCAGGCTGCTGGCAGTCAGCCAGGGAGGATGCTCTGCCTGGCCCAGACAGAGGTTTTGATGCCAGTGGGTGAACATACAACAGTGTCAAACCCAACTCCTCCGGTTTTGACTGCTTGCTCTGTTCCCACTGTTCTCCCTACTGTTACAAAGTTTCACTTGTCCCTTCCATTTCTTTCCAAATTTTCTCCTCCCTTGTTCAAAACTCACTCTAACTCCCTGGTTACAGTTTAATCTGGCTGACGGTCATCATCCCTTTAGTATGATCAGCTGTAGCCTATTGCACTCAGACAGATTTAGATACTTTAACTCACATTCCTATCTTAACAGCTGTTGCTGTTCAGGCTATTTTACCAAGGATGGGCCATGTGAGCACCTTTGCAAAGAGAAAAACAGTATTAGGAATTCTTTGAATATTCCTTCAGCTTCTTCTAATGCAAATTAAATAACAGCATGTGTTCAGGCAGGGTTTTGCAGCAATGACAGTAGACATATCATGTCCAATTCTAAAAGTATTTTGTACCACACTTCTTGTTTAAGTACCACCTCATTCTCCACCATCTCATTGGTGCTCTGTACTCAAAAGTGAAGTGAAAATTACTTGAAAAGGTGTTCTTTGCAAAAAAAAAAAAAAAAAANAAAAAAAAAAAAAGATGCTCTCCTATATAAAAGCAGCTGTCAGTATCTCCAGTTTTAAATGAAATCCTCCTACTCGCAGCCAAGGGGAGATTTACTGGAAAGCAATTCACAGGTTATCATCATTTCCCACCAGCCCTCTCTCCCCTGCTGCAGTGCTGTTGTTCCTCTTGCTCCTACAGTTTCTTTCCAGGTCACCACAGATGTCAGATGACTGTGATGCACCAGGACCGTGAGTAGCCCTGAAAAGCACGCTGTTCCTTTTTGGATCTGTGCTATGATGGTTCAGAATATAAGAATACAAAGATCAGGTCATATTGTGTGCCCTTTGTCTGAAACAGCCCTATAGGGTCATGCTTGCAGCAGAGTCACGCTCACCAGGCTATGAAAAACATAGCCCTCTACCTACCCAAGATTTCAGTTTAATAAGACACATGACAAAAAACCCCCAAACCACCTCCTTTTTTTTTAAATTCTTTTGATATTGAAACGAGTTAAAAATCCAAAAAATTGGACAACCATGATGGCCTGCTCTGAAACCATAGCAACGGGAATAGAAAGTCCTAAAACAAAAAGTCCATAAACATAAATAAACCGGTCTTGAAGTTGGCCATTGTTCCAAGTGGAGTCCCAACAGAATAGAAAGTTGGACAGTAATCTAGTGGTAGCTAGGTTGAAGGTATAATGTTACCTTAGATAATTTTAATACTAAAAAAAGCACACCTCTAGAAGGAAATTTGATACGTAAACGTAAGACCACCTTAGTATAATGAGCCAGACAGAAATTAGGACATGTGCAAATGAGTTTTTGTTACATAAATACAAGTGAACAATCACCTACTTTGATGTGTTCTTTCTTTGTCACCTTTTTGTATAAAAGACCCTATGTGTGTCCTAACAGGTGTGCTGGCTGTGTTAGATGCCTAGCACACTATTCTGCAGAATTGAAATAAAGACAAATTTCTTGACTCAGTGTGTTGACTGGGTCTTGCACATCGGCTGAAGAACCCTCATTTTTAGGGACAACACTTTCAGAAGAATTATCAAATTGGAAATTCCTCACATTTCTCCTTCTGCCCTAGCTTTGCAACTTTACAGTGACCTTAAAACTCTGTTCTCACTTTGGGCTATTTCAGTCTGTTACTGTTTCTGAATCACTATCAAACCTTTCACACCAGCAGAACAGTCTGCTACTTCACAGCCATTTAAAAAAATAGGCACCAAGTGGAAAGATAGGAGGACTTCAAGAACATATTTTGTCTGAAGTTTAAATAAGCCCAAACATTGTAGCACTGTACTCTGGAAGGTGCATCAGATAGTAAAATGAAGGGATATGCAAAATCAAAATGCAAAATACACAATAAAAAGTAAATAGGATCATTAACGATTTAAAGGTATGTAAGAACAGCAAGATGTGTTTAGAAATAAAGACTTCTTTTGGAAAAAACACATGGAGCAGTCTGGAGCTTATGCTGCTGCTTATAGAAAATTATGATTACTGTTTTTTTAAAAAGTTTCATTATGTATTTATAGTATTCCCCCAAAACCTGTGCTTTCTTAAACAAAAATTGAAATTATCATCAGCTATTCCTGTTACTACTCCAGCATACAAACCAGCTACCTAGCAAAGGGGTGACATAAGCATTCCCCTCTGCAGAAACACTGCAGAAACTTACTGGACAACATAATTATTATTTATGCTATGATAGTACTCAAACACCCCACCCCCAGACTGTACTGTAAGATTCAGAATGAACCAAAAATGAGCCTTATCCCTAACAGCCAAGAATCTAGTAAGCCGTAACAAATGTACATTTAAACTAACAAACAAAAAAAGGGACAACACTGATATGCTCATGTTTACCTAACTCACTAGCAAGTTCTTTTTGAGAAAAGGATGTGAAAGAAGAGTGGCATTGCAGTGGCAATTCCTTTGCAGCCATGGAGAAGTAAGAAAATGATGATGCTTTCAAATTATAATGTGTGGGAACAGAGAGCATTAGGGAAAGATGCAAGACAGAAGTAATCATCTGAACAGGAAATGACACAAAAGAACAAGGCAAAGTCCAGGCAGCCCTTGGAACTGAAATGGAAAAGAGTAATTGATCTTTGATCTAACAGATATGGTGTTATGGTCAGAAAAATGGGGAAGGTAAAAAAAAGGCTGCCTTTACCCAAGCAGCAACTGACACACAAAATGATGGGTCTAAGAGGAAATGTATGTTAGATTATACGAACTAAACATGCAAGAATTAGATATTGTGGATCCAAGGATCTAAAATTCCAACCTCAAAGTACTGTGGACCTTATAAATGTTGCACTGCTCAGCAATATCCCTTTGCTTTCCATCAACCTCAAGAAGCACAAGTATTGGGTAAAGGTAAGAATGGAAGGTTATATGACTTAAAGGTCATTTTGCCCGCTTGCAACTCAATAGGAACCCACTTAGGCATTCTGGCCTGAGCTACATTCATTACTAAGTATTATTAGTATACACTGGTGATATATATGCTTTTTAGACATATATTTTAAAAAGTGAAAATTGCAGTCAATCAGCTTAAATGCTTAGATCAATTAAGGCATCCTCTAGATAACCATTTCACACTGATGTAGTTTTTTAGTCATATTCTCCACACCACTAAATAACAGTTCCGTATCATGATACACAAAGTGGGGGAGTCCTCAAAACACACCTCCCACCAGTTTTTGCTATTGGTTTGATTTAGCCTCTCAGATCCATTCAGATTGCATGATGCTGTGACTCTCAGTCCAGCACACCTAACCTTAGTCCTATAAGGCATCTATGTCCTGCACTTCAGGTTTGAGATTGCTTTTGGAGTTGACGGTCTGAAAGCCAGGGAAAAAAACCAAAAAAGATAATAACAGATTTCTTTTAAAAAATGTTGTTTTCTAACTGAGGAGTATGCCTTTTTCAATGCTGAAACTCTATTTTCTGAGATAAATAATATTTATCAGTGACTATTTCAGAATTTCTTCTAGGTACATTTTAACAGATAATGTCATTATGCTTTTTTTCTACAGAAGACTCCACCTTTGCAGACTATTTCGGAAGTGAAATTGCAGCTGAAGTTAACCAAATGTTGTTTAAGTACAGATTACTAACCTAAACACCAAATCATTTTGTGAACTGTTAATGCCGAATCCCTAAATATTCTATTCAGCTGCCAAAGCTGCAGAACTGTCTTTTGTGTTTTCCGGTGTTGTCAGTACTCTAGTCCCCAGTTCTAGTCTTAAACCCCAAATCACACACATGCACTCAAGTGAGACTTTATCAACTTGCAGGAATGTGAGAATTCCAAAAATTCTCATTAACAACATAAACATCCAGATAATTCTTAGTTATGGGGAAAAAAATAATCAAAGTAGTAAACACCTTGGAAAAAGCCTCAAAATGAGTTTGAGTTTTATTAATTTATTTTTCAGTCAATCAGTTTTTCAGCCTGCCTAACCCTTTACTAGCACTGACAGACAAACAGCAGAAAGCATGCAAACTTTGCAAAGGCAGCATTTCCATTTAGCGTTTTTCACTGCAGCCTAGACTACTCCTTACAGTAAGTGTCTTATGTGTCTGCTCAGCGAGTTAACTGAATCCCATTCAGACAATATTAGACTGTCTTCCTTGAAAGGACAATAAGTACAAGTTACTCACATTACAGAACTGTTTAAAAGGATTTACTGTGCATTTGCTGCATAAATGCCTTGTTCAACTTTTGTTTTAAAAGTTTATCTTTACCAGTGGTCTTTCTTACTCCAACTCCAATCTGATAATGTTACTTAGGAGAATAAAAACAATAGTTAGGATGATAAGTTTATCAGCTGGAGAAGACAACTCTCTGAGTCATGGTATACAATTGAAAAGCAATGGAGGGACCAGGAGCCAGAACTGTGTCTGGTAGGACTATTTCAGCACCACAGCGCAGAGGACCATCAACAGTTTAAGAGGGTGAAATTCACAAGTTTATTATTGTGGGCGAGATTCTTCTCTAACTTCTCACAGTCAGGTTTGATTTTGACTCACCTGAATAATTCTAGGTACCAATACCAACAGTAAAGAATGTCTCAGTGAGTGTCAATAATTACAGTGATTAATAATAAAGAAAGCCTTACAAGCTTTTTGAGGAAAATATCAAAAACTAACTTCATAATCTGATTACTACAGTAGAATGCATAATACAAATTTAGATAGATGGGCAGAATATCTTGAATTAAAAACAGTATTAATAACCTATGTATATCTCCATATACACTGCAACTGTTCAAAAAGTCCAGAAGCCATTTATGTTGTGACAGCATGTTTTACCTATACGCCATCAAAAATATAAGCAACCTAAAAAGGAAACCTAAATACTTTTTGTGTTCTTTCTGTACCTCAGTATGATCCAAAATTTATATTGAATCACTAGCAATAAACTCAGTAACAGCGTTCATAACCCCTCTCTCTCTCCCAAACTTCAGAGTTATGTACTTGGAAAGAGCTACCCACCTGTCTCTAGCCAGTTAAAAAAAAAAAAAAAATAAAGAGAGATTCATTAAAGGCTATTTTCAGCACCTAAGTCAGGGCCACAGATGCTTCTGACACTTCTCAGGATCAGAATCATCACGAGAGTACAAACCTACACTTGTTCATTGAAAGAACTGAGCATCGCTCACAGCTTTTCTTTAACACCCAAACACGGCAGAAGGAATGCCTAGCTTGAGGATAGTGACCCAGTATAATAGTTCATATATAACAGCATCTGTCTCCAAGCAGACGATTCAGCGTCTTCTCAGCTTGAAGACATACACTTCCCAGGTATTTTGATTTGCTAATCAAAATATTAGATTTAGTTCACTAAAATCCCATCTCTGTCCAATTTTATATAATTGGAGCTTTTCAGAGTGACCAGGCCTCATACCATCAGATGTAAAAACACAGCTAATTTTATATTGCAAAGAGTTTACTTAAGAGCACAAAATTAAGCTTCTGTATAAACTGCATGACTGGAGTCTCAATTATGAGTTTGTTTTCTATTAGCTCTGCTTAACTGTTTACCAGGTTGCTAGTTTACCAGTCAGCTATTACCATTCTGAAATGCATTTTCGTGGTAGAAAAAGTGCAAAAGCTTCTACTGTTACTTAGCTCCTTAAGTATGAAAAGAAATGTAATCAATTAAGGTGGAAAAATTAATGAGGCTGCTAGAAGATACAGTAGAAACACCATTAATTTCCCAACTGATCTATGATTCATAGACTTCAGAAAAGGACTACAGTTAGCCTAACTACTTTACTTACAAACCATTGTACTATAGAGGCTCCACCCCCATCTCAAGTTTTGGCAAGATGAAAAGATATCCAGGCAGAGAGAGGAAACAGTGTTTTCTTAGAAAAGACAGCCTGTTCAACTGAAGCAGCCGAGAAAGAAAAAAAATTGGCTGCACATAAATATTCTAAAGAAGAAAGATTCTGGACATTTTTTTAAAGATTAGACTATTAGGGAGCTCGGACCTCAGAACACGGCATGGTACAACTGGCAAGAATGTGGCAGCAGGGTAATTCACTATTTTATTTATTTCCCATATCAGCCAAAGCAGAGTTACCTTTGAACTCTTGCCACATACGTGCATCTGTTTTGCTTCATCTAACAAGCCCTTCTGAGAAGCACATCGTAAATGCTGAATGCAGCAAGCTGTGAAAAAGGGTAAGCATCATACTCCAGTGATCCCAGCATTTTACAGGACCTGGGATACAACATTGCATCCTCTAAAGAAACAGCAATCAGAGAAGCTATGCTTAAGAACTCTGTACTAGAGAAGCAAGGCAAGATGCATTGCCTGTAACAACAGCAGAGATAATCCAAGTCCTGACTTAGACTACCTGTTGGTTACATGTAGAAATCTTTCCCTCACAGCATGAAGCTCAGAGCTGGATTCTCAGCAGGACACACTATTATGTGGTACACTCCAGGCTTCCATACTTAACCTGATACTGTATGTGCCATATCAGCTTTTAACTGGCTTACCTTCTACACAGAAATCCAACTGAATGGAAAATAGAAGGTTCGTTTTTCAATACGCAGTATGAATGTATGCACCTAATTAAATATGTGGTATTTAAACCACATTTGGGAAATAACTTCTTGTTTATCACTTAGCCCCTGACAGCAAAATCTAAATCTAAATCCCAAAACTGCACCAAGTTAAGAGTGCATGACTTGATTCTAGGAAAGGAATGCTATGACTGAATACTTTAGGTGAAGACCTAATCCGGGAAGGTAAATCACAACAGGCTGCAAAAACTGGGGCATTAGATGCGAAGTATGACAGTTAGTGGACCTTTAAGAGCAAATTTAAAAAAACATTATTCGCTATTTCATTTTGGTGACAGTGAATTCAAAGAAATCATCATATTGGTAATGGGGTGGTTCATCAGCCACATAAGAAATACTTTCTAGAGTGTCTCCCACTTTCAGGCATTGCCTACAAATTTCAGTCATTGGAACAATCCAACTTCCCTGTATTTTTACGGGGGCCGTGCCACCACCCCTGCTAGGTACAACGAACCCCCAATTAATTAAAAGCGGAAACTGACCAATGGCTTACCACATTTGCACCTGAGATTTCAGAAAAGTTGGCACAGAAGAGGATCAGACAGGTCACTAAGCACATACGCCCGATTGACTAAAGATGAGCATGAGACAAAGTTGTGAGAGACCCGGGTATGCTCAGATGAGCTACCACCAGTAACACCGGGTCTGCACAAAAGCTACCTACAGCTCGCCAAGAAAAAACACCTCATCTTCCAAATTTCGAAGGTTACAGTAAAGTGGTTCTGAGGAAGCCCCAGGCGATACCAGAGGAGGTTGCTGGCTGTAGGAGGTGGGCTTGTGAGGGAGCCCCACGAAGGCCCCCAAAGGAGGGGCAGCGGCCGGTGCCCGGGGTGTAAGGCGGCTCCTCCAGCCAAGTGCCATTCTCCATACCCCAAGCGGGTACTGCACGGTACCACCCCCACGGACCCCGCTGCGTGCGCGGCGACCCGAGACCCACCCGGACCCGGCTAGGCCCGCCGAACCGCCACCCCGAAGGGCGGGACAGGCGCGGCCCTCTCCTCCCACCCGCCCGCCTCACTCAGCCCGCCACGCCGGCGGCACTGGGGAGCAACGCGGGGCTCCAGCCGGCGCGACGCGGCCGAAGCGTGGCAGGAGCCGAGGTGTCTCCGCGGCGGCCCCCGCCTGGCCCCGCTCCCTCAGGGCCCGCCGCCGCCCCGAGGAGAGAGAAGCCCCCTGCCCTGTACGCTAATGAGGGGGCTGCCATTGGTAGGCAGGCAGAGGTTCCCGCGCCGTCACTGGAGTATGCTAATGAGCGCCCATCCCATTGGTTGGCCCGTCAGCGGCGGCTCCAAACAACATTTGCATGGCGCTGGACAGCTCTTTGTTGTCAACCGCGGCAGGCGCCGGGCGGTGCGCGCGCGTTCGCGATCGCGTTCGCGCTCGGTGGGTGGGCGGAGGCGCGCGCCGCCGAGGCCGCCGCCCGCCGGCACCTGCCTCCCCCAGGGCGGGCCGCGCGAGGCCACCCCAACCCGGGGTCCGTTAAACCGCCACTCGCACTCCGGGGCGCGAGCTGGTCCTCGCCGCTCCCCTCCGCCGCCCCGGAGACAGCCCTGCCGCCGCGCTCCGGCCGCCTTTGTGTGCGCAGCCCCCGCACTCGTCTGGGGGACACGCTGCTCCGCGCCCTTCCCCGCCCCCGGCCCCTCTTGCCTCGCCTGGGCTTTTCCTCCCGCAGCACCACCCCACCAGCGGGGGTGACTGCCCCACTTCAGGGGAGCGGCGGCGGGTGTTCCCCTCCTCCGGGCAGGATGGTGGACCTGGACAGCGAGGTGCCTCCGCTCCCCCCGCGATACCGGTTTCGGGACTTGCTGCTGGGCGACCAGGGCTGGCAGAGCGACGACAGGTGAGTGCGCGCTCCGCCGGCACCGGGGGGGGGGGTTCCGCGGTGACAGCCCGGGAGGGG
>VUYV01000002.1:12976176-13079652 GCA_008711295.1 Anarhynchus alexandrinus
CGGGGTGGCGGCGGGGCGCGCTGCCCGGGCACCGCGCGGCCCTGCTGCTGGCAGCTTAGCGAGCTGTGAAGGCACGCACCGCCCGCAGGAGGCCAGCCCCGGCGAAAAACTTTCCCGGGGAAGGGATGCGACGGCCGCCGAGGGGCTGCGGTGCCCCGCCCCGCAGCCGGGGGCGAGTCGGGGCCGGCGCCCCGCACCAAGGCGTCCCGCAGCTGTCGGGGCACTACCGCCTCTGCAGAAGGGCATTACCTTTCCCTTCCCTTCGGCTACGGTAGGAGGGAGAGCCGGACAGGTACGATACCGTCTCTGGGTTATAACATGCATCGCGGGGAAACCCCAAACAAAATACGCTTTTGCCGCTTGTCAAAAGGCTGACTGCTGGGGTCACTGGGTGTTTTTATTGTACAATATACATGCTTCTTTACATGCAGTTTCTTTTCATGCTGGGATCCTACGCTTGGATGTAACTAACAGTAATTTATTCCTTTACGAATTATTTCAAGGACTGTCAGCATCTTTAATTACAAACCGACAGAAAAAGGTATTTGTTTGTCTCAAGTCAAATAATGTCTTTAAAAGAAAAAAAACCCCACCTTTATATTAAAACAAACAAACCAACCAGGAATGCGTGCTTAATTTCAAAATGGTAAATGAAGAGTATTCATGAACACCAACAGCATCGTGCCACTCTATTTGACCATATAACCTGGTGTGTCAATAGGCTATTACACGATCCCATCGTGCAAAATTATGTGTGATTCACTTTGTAGTAATAATGTATTCTGGTCAAATGACAGAAAAGCAATAATTGTCTGGTAATATATAACAGCATATTGGATCGATTTTAATTCAATATATTTACATTGTCTGAAGGAGTCTTTAACTCAGCAATCAGAAACTTTGATTTTAATGCTGATCTACATTGTTTAGATTTTAGCTATTTTCCTAAAGAAAGATGGATTCTCATTGATTGGTATTCACAAGATCATGCAGATATGTAACTAATTAATACCTTTGTTTAGGAGAATATACTATACATTGAAGCAATTAAACAAATGATGTTTATTACGAGAGTTATGAAACGGTGAATGACAAGATAGTCACAAAAAATGTATGCTGTCAGTTGGAAATAACAGCATTGTAACTACATAATGGTGAGTTAGACAACATGTTTATCAGAGCATGGTTTTATAGTTTAAAAAATAATTAAACCATAAGTGTATTCTGTAGTCATAACTTCTGATCACAGTATTCTTTGAGATTTTAGAAAATGTAGATCTTAGCATCTTATACCTACATTTTATTTTCTACTGGAATAGGAAAAAACCCCTGCAATCTTGCTCATTTTATCAACTTTATTTATTTTGCTAGGGTTTTGATGGCTAAAATAAAGAAAACACTCTCTATCTACCTTTTTGGACCACTCTTGTGGCTTAACCCTTTTGCTGGCTCTACTTTAAACTTCTGTCAAGCACTTCCCTGATACCAGTTGTCGTACTTGAACTTTATAAAGTTACCTTCTATGGAAGAAGCATGATCTGGTCTCAAATCAGAAACACTGTATAAGCAACTGCACAAACCATAGCATCCATTTAGCTATAGAAAGTTCTATTTCAAGTATCAATGTGCTTTACAAAATGAAAATAAATAATCCTTAAGAAAATATTGATAGCAGAATTATAGCACAACAGTATTATAGAGCATGATTATTGTAGGAAGATTGTAGCAAAGGACTAGTGGAAAATGAGTAGTTATTTTTAATTATTTCATTAATGTTCACACAAGCATTACAAGAGACATCTCTAGCATACCTGAAATATAAAATATGAACCCAGGACTGAAAATGGGTAGTGGAAATGGCTTTCTAGATCTTCAAATACTGTGCTGTGCTGAGGGTGGACACAGCTGTACTGCGGCAGGAAGGCTGGGCAGTTGTTTCCCCACAATGCAATCAGGATTGTGCTTTACATGAGGCTGTGTTAGCAGCACTCTCTCCTCCAGCTCTGCAAGTTACCATAGCAGTCTCTTTTGATACTAGCTTTCCATTAAATCAACAAAGTCCACTCTTAAAAAATGGTCAGTATTGTCTTTTGTTTGTCCACCTTACAATAGGGTCCCGTCCAGATTCTTGGGGTTTTTTTTTTGTACTGGAGGATATCACTTTTAATACTGAAATATTAATCCAATCCCATGTTGCTGGTATTTTGCTACTACCCATTATAGAAAAAGCATACATATTCTGCATAGAAATATTGTCAAAAGGAGCATTTAGAATATTAGACATACTTTTAGGAAATATTTATTGAGGAAGACTGCAGACCTGTGGGAACCCTGAGATCAGCTGCTTATTAGTTAGTAATGATCAGATTACTCAAGTATATCTTATTTTTAATTGTTTGGTTTTTTGTCTTTCCTTTGCACCCCTACATCAGTGGTTCAAGGGTTTTTTTGGTGAAGCACATCTTTTGTATTCTATTCTATTCTATTCTATTCTAATATTAGTGTGCAATATAGATAATGCTAAAAGTGTTGCTTATACCCTGTTCAGTTGAACGGACATTAACTATGAATGGAATATCTCAACACTAAAATACAGTTGAAGTAGCCTTATAGTATGGCTACGCAATGGCAAGTGATCAAGATAGTTCATTTAGGAGGTTATTGGCCCTTGGCCAAGATGCTGGAAATAATTTTCTGCATGTTCCCAGTTCACTGCAACTTCTTACTTCCACTTGCTTTCAACTCCAGCAGTCTGATTTATATCAAGGGGTTTCCATCTGTGTGGTCTGTGAACTTTAGGTCTGTTACTAGCTGAACTCTTTGTCTTCTATCTTAGTCCTATTCCCTTTTTGATCTTCCCGGAGTGTTCATCCTCAAGGTCTCCCTTTTCTCTGTCCATTCTGCCCTTTCTGGAAAGATGCTCACTTTTTGCTGGCAGGGAGGCATATGTTCCATCTTTGTGTTTTCAGATGCTTGTTGATTCTTCAAAGTGGAGAGGAGATGCAATTATTCCTCTCATCTGCTTCAAATCACCCAGGATTCTGTGCCACCAAATCACAGTTTTGATAGCATAGTTTGCCAGTAAGTCATATGGAAGTATTTAATAATAAATATGATTGAAATGATATAGACCTCTTTTTTTTTTTTTCCTGAAAGATATATTTCTGGCATAAGCGGAGTACCCAATTTTGAAATCGTACTGGTTATGTTTCTTTAGGAGGAGAGTTTGATGATCTTTCTTTTAAATGATACTGTTCATTTATAAAATGCACACATGCTAAAATGCTTACCTGAATATAACAGGACTCTAATTGAGAAATTTTGTTCTTAGATCTGTACCTGTTTGGAGACAGATTTCTAGTCTTCATTTTTTCTTGATGACTTCTTCAGAGACACACTTTTTTGGACACTTTTTTGGTGTCTAGCTCATGGTCCATTTCTTACCTATGCTTCTCCAATACAGTAACATCCATCTCGCTGCTTTTGCATTTCTCTCCCAGAAAAATAATTCTACTTGCATAGCTTAGATTCCTAACCAGCCTTGCAGTTCACTTCAGTAACAGATGGGTTCTGGGCTGTCATATTACACAAACCACCAAATTGGATTGTATATTATTTTTCATAAAAGAAGTTGCTGTGTGCAGAAGAACATGGTGAATCTTTGATAAATGCATTTCTTCAGTAAATAAAATATTTCAAATAATTGATCAACTTTCTTGAATTTGCTGAGTGATTTTTTTTAACATCCATTTTTTTTCAGGAAAAACAGTTTTGGTTTTTGAAAGGCTAGATTTTCAAGGACCTGTTTCCCTTTGAAAACTGTGGAGATGAAGCTTGATGTTTACAGTACACACATTTTATATGGAATAGTTAAATATTCATTTACTCAGAGAGATAACTGAGTAAAAACTCACCTGTTTTCCTGTCACTATATACTTAAATATTGCCTCGATCAATCTGAAAAGCTTCTGCAGGACAGCACCTGAAAGATCAGCTCAGTGGCTATGGCGTGTGTGCATGTGTGTCAAGTGGGTGATTTCTGTGGCAGGTAGCATACCAGGTTTCTTCTGGCCATGTAAATATCCCAGTCACTGGGCTGAGGGTAAAGACAAGATTGAGTCATTGACTTTTTCACTAATTTTGTAAATATCGCTAATATCCCTTTGTGAATCTAACATTTTGCTTTCATTATCGGAAGTATCTGAAACTGAAATAAACTGGTTTGATTTGCTGGATATTCTGAGATGCTTCTTGACCATCATAATGCAGTTTGTTTTTCACTTTGGCTGCTGGGGAAGGGAACAGAAATAAAGGGGGAACTGCGTGATTAACACATGTTATTTGCCTGTTAATTCAGTGAGGTTTTACTGAATTGTGATTGTAACTGAATTATGTAATAAAATATTTCATAAAGCTGCTGATCATCAATCGTTAGTCTTACCAGCTGTGTTGAAGAGCAACAGAAATAAAAGTAGAAAATATCCTACCTAGTGAAGACCTGACACGTTTAAAGCTGGTAAATAATTTGCTTCAAGGAGGAGAGAAAAGAGGGTATTTAATTTAGGTTCCCATGTAAGCTTTGGAGAGATACAATGAAGATGTTATTCACAAAAAAAACCATTTTCTTGTGTACACAATAGTTACTATGTACTTCAAAATAGCCAAACAATAGGAACCTAGAGATGTAAAGAAAGAATTTGGAGTTAAAAAAGCATTTACATTCAGTTGATATTACTGCTTTTTTAGTAAGGTCAGTCATATAAATTCAGTGCTTGAGTATCTTGCAGAGCAGAGCACAATTTACCTCACAGTTCTAAAACCATTTATGTACAGATGTTTAGTCTGTTCTTTAGAAGCTTATAAAGATATAAAAGCTGCATTTATTTTAGTAAATTCAAGCAAGCCAGGAATGTTTCCCACCATTGAAGCATGACTGCTTCAGTATACTAGTGAACTGTAAATTTTCCATTGCATACTTTGCCATAGCCAGCTAGCCAAAACTGGCTTGAACACTTCAGTGCCCAGGAATGATTTGGCAGTTTGAGTGTCCAAGGAAACACTCCAAGCAGACAAGTTGCAGGGAGTCACCCAATGTGGGAAGATGAAACAGTTTTCTGATACGTATGCAGGCTGTTTGGTGCCATTTAATGTCAGTGCCTGGGAACATGCCTGGGCAAGTTTAACTTTTTTAAAGGTATACCCAGAGACGGTCAAAGTAATTTTATCGTGAAGTTAACCTCTACACTTTTAACATTACATGCTGCTTCTCCCATTTGTGCTCCTAGTTCCTCTCTTTCTCGTCTCCTGTATTTCCTGCACAGTCACACCTTCAGATTATGCAGATATGGTGGACTGTGTTGCAGAGAGATCCATTTGTAAAGCACAGACCTGCATATGCTTGGTGCCTTCCTTCCTGAAATATGCAGTATAATCCTTACACATAGGCAATAAGTGTGTTTTGTCCCAGAGTCCTTAAAAAAGGAAAAAAAACCCCACCTTGCTGTTAAAGAACTTTGATATATTGGAATAATTATATTCCCACAACATTTTAGAAAAAGAAAAAGAGAAAGAAACATATGAATGTTTTTAAAATATCAGAGTGAGATTCATTTTATTGACTTAATAAAAATGTATATAGCTTTTTTGAATATACCTTTATATACCACTTTAAGTCCCTTTGGGTTTAGGTAAGATTAAGCAGGATGTTGGGCTTTCTTTGGACCGTGCACACCAAGGCAAATTTTATCAATGCTGAATATTTCTAGCAATACTAATTAAGAACCCATGAAGTACACATTCCAGCATTGAATTGCTGAATTAATACAGTCTGTCATAGGAACAAGTTATTTGACAATCATATATATCTATTTTATACTACTATTTCATTCTACTGCCTATTGAAGTTTAGCACTGTATACAGAGCTATTATGTCACAGGAAAAAATCACTATTACTGTGCCACTTGAAATTCAACAAATGGAACAGAAAGAACAAAAAATGAACATAGAAACCCAACATATTTTCCAACCCCCGCCCTCAAAGCATCAGGTTTCATAGCCTTTGTATATGCTGTTGCAATAAGTGTTTACAATTTCACAGTCATGGAACAAAATTTTGCATTTTCTAACTCTTTAATTTTTTTCTTTTCTGTATATACGTATACCCATAACTGGTATTGGAACATACCAGTTCCAATGCCAATATAGACACATTAACTGGTACTGGAAATGCATTTCAAATCCTTCTCCTCTATTGAGATGAAAATTTGAGTAATTTTGCTGCAGTATATACTTTCATGATGAAACCAGAGAGCTAAATTTTACCTTTGTGGAGGAACTGTTCTTACATTGGATACTTAAAGGATTAAATTAAAATCAGCTTACTGCATAAATGAACTTTACCACCTATCTGGAAAGGAAAGGGATTCAGATAATACAGAACACCTCCACACATCACTTGGACAATTGTATACTGCTGGCTGTCATGTTGACTGGTGACTTTCAAGGAACAACTCTCTACTGTAAATCTCAGAAGGCATTTTAACAGTCATTTGTCACAGTGTGAATTAGTGAGTAAAGCCCTCCCTTTGCCTTTCCTTTTGGAAATCACCTGAGATTGTTAAACTAAAAGGGGATAAAAAGCCCACACATTTCTGAATCAAGTGATTTAAAATATCTGAGTCTAGATTCAACTTGCACAAAAATTCTGTTATAATTTCCTCAAAAGCAAATGCTATTATGGTTTCTTCAAAATAATCCTCCTCTTTCCTTCAAGAAATACTTTAGTCAATTTGGCCTCCTCGTTTTAGAAAGCATGCTAACTTTCATGAGTTCTTCCATTTAACAGAGGCTACAAAATAAAAGGACTTAAGCAAATATTGTCAATTTTGTCTTGATTTGTCCTTGTAAATAAATTTTCAAAATAAATAAAGTTATTTAGAAGCCTAAATTCTATTTTAAAAGGCGATTTTGATAGAAACTGCTCAAGATCTTAACGGTCTAATTCACTAGTAGAGCAAGTGTTTTCATATCTACAGTGAGACTCTGCACAGCAGTAGTTGGAAAGTTTGAGTTGCCCTAAACCATGAAAAAAATTGCTGCATGTACAGGCCAAGCCCTTTCTTACTGCAAACCCACCTAAATTAAAAAAGCATTAAAGAAAAATACTAACATTTGTAACACCACTGCATCAACCACACCAAGATGTCTGAGTTTACATTTTTGTGGCAGATTTAGGAGTACAGTCCCACCTAAGTAAACTGTTAATATCTCTCTACTCACCGTTCTTCTAAATTTATCTTAGGACTGAATCCCTATTATAGATAAAAGGGGGAATCAATTTTCTTGTGTGGAAGGAAGAGGAAGTAATGCTTTGTAAAAGGCAGTTGGTCAGCCTCATGCTAATTTCTGTTTTAGCATCATTCTTGCAACAACAAAGCAAAAAAGCGGTGTTTCTATATTCCACTTAAATTAGCACACACTGGAATTGAGGGAAGGATATGAAAAGAGAAGAGGAACACTTCAGTGCTGTCACAACTGTATTTGTCCGAGGAAGACTTTGGTGGTATGCCCCAGCAAAAGTTTTCTAGTGCAGAAAAGGTTTAACTGTCTCAGCTTAAAAACTCCCACAGATCGAGTAGTCTTCCTCCTCTGGGACAACATGATGCACAGTTTGTAAACGTGCTTGGTACTTCAATCATTACTTAATTATACACTTATTACTCTAAAGCTCTTATTTTTCCATCTAGAACTTGATACATGCTACTTTACATCTGGCAGACACTATAATACTCCATGGGGAACTGAAGCAGTTCTTTCCCAAATGGTTTCTCTCTTAATTTTATGATTATTATTCTATCACAGCCAATGATTATGATTATTTATTTTGTAACAGCAAACTTCTGTGCTGCACTATGCATTACTCTCAGAATGACTCTTCTGTAACAAATGGTAACATCAGAAATGTCTGAAGCTTCAAAATACCTTATTGTAAAATAAATCTGCCAACCGTTTCAGAGTTACACATTCAGTTTCTAGACTTCATAATTAAAGGTGATCTTTTGTGCTGAATTCTGATACATACATGTGGTGGGTTGACCCTGGCTGGATACCAGGTGCCCACCAAAGCTGCTCTATCACTCCTCCTCCTCGGCTGGACAGGGGAGAGAAAATACAATGAAATACTTGTGGGTCAAGATAAGGACAGGGAGATCACTCAGCAGTTATAGTCATGGGCAAATCAGACTTGACTTGGGGAAATTAGTTTCTTGCCAATCAAAATCAGAGTAGGATAATGAGAAAAAACCTAAATCTTAAAACACCTTCCCCCCACCCCTCCCTTCTTCAGGGGCTCAACTTCCCTCCTGAATTCTCTACCTCCTCCCCCTGAGTGACACGGGGATGGGGCATGGGGGTTGTGGTCAGTTCATTGTATGTTGTTTCTGCCACTCCTTCCTCCTCAGGGGGAGGACTCCTCACACTCTTCCCCTGCTCCAGCATGGGGTCCTTCCCATGGGAGACAGTCCTCCATGAACTTCTCCAATGTGAGTCCTTCCCACGGACTGCAGTTCTTCACTAACTGTTCCAGCATGGGTCCCTTCCATGGGATATACTCCTTCAGGAACAGACTGCTCCAGCATGGGTCCCCTGCAGGGTCACACGTCCTGCCAGCAAACCTGCTCCTGCATGGGCTCCTCTCTCCCTAGCGCCACAGATCCTACCAGGAGCCTGCTCCAGAGCAGGGTCATCGCCTCCTTCAGGCATCCACCTGCTCCGGTGTGGGGTCCTCCACGGGCTGCAGGTGGATATCTGCTCCATCGTGGACCTCCATGGGCTGCAGGGGGACAGCCTGCCTCAGCATGGCCTTCACCATGGGCTGCAGGGGAATCTCTGCTCCCATGCCTGCAGCACCTTTTCCCCCTACTTCTTCACTGACATTGGTGTCTACAGAGTTGTTTCTCTCACATATTCTTACTCCTGTCTTCAGCTGCAGTTGCACAGGTTTTTTTCCCCTTTCTTAAATATGCTATCACAGAGGCACTACCACCATTGCTGCTGGGCTCAGCCTTGGCCAGCGGTGGGTCCGTCTTGGAGCTAGCTAGCATTGGCTCTATTTGACATAAGGGAAGCTTCTAGAAGCTTCCCACAGAAACCACCCCTGTAGCCACCCCTTTAGCTGCTACCAAAACTTTGCCACACAAACCCAATGCAGTACAGTATGCCCAAGTATTAGTACTAGTCCACTAAACGCTTTAAAAGCAGATTCTTCATATTTTTTCAAGTAAATGAGCAAGTTAAGTCCTTTCCAGAGGCCTGCACACCATGGTCCTATAATCTCTGTGTCACTGGAGAGAATGTGATTCAAAAACTGTAAATGTTCTGCAGCACAGAAGATTTGATACAGAATGCCTTAAAACAGCTGTTAAAAATTTCAGCCTCCCCCGTGCAATCATCTGCTAATTATGTTAGCAGTCAACTTCCTGGTGGGAAGTAGCAGTAAAACAGAAACAGTCATTAAGAGACAAAACCCAGTGTTTATACTCACAGATAAAAACAGTGATATTATTATTTTCTCAGAAGTATCTCTTGAGGGACAAATCCTGTCTCCATTTATGGAGATATCTGCTGGGAAGTGCTGTAGGTTTCTGGTGGAAAGCAGGTTTCTAAGTTTGACATCGTTGTACTTGACTTGCCAAGTATCAAGCTATGGTAGATGGGGAAGGAAGGCATTAGGTTAAGATCAGTGCTAGTCATCTACTGAGTTAGCAAAAAGAAGAAAACTTTTCCTACCCCTCTGCCTTGGTCTTACAAGTCTCCTGCTAAAGTCAGCCATTAATAGCTGCATATCTAACAGGTAGCACAAGGATCATATGCATGCCAGGGGCAATTACAAGATTTGAGTGACAGTCCTTACTATGGATTAACTCTGCCAGGAAAGTCTTGCCCTACCTCCTAGATTCTGTACCCTGAGTCAAACCACTCTGCTGTTTTGCAAAGAAAAGGGTTTGCCCTTTAGCTTTTTATGATGTTACAGTTAATAGCATTTATCGTACTTCATGTAGCTTTAAGTTACAGAGTATAGTGATTGTTAAAATATTTAATAAGGAGTAAACACTATAAAATAGTCTCACTCTTTTATTGTTCTAAATAGCCAAAAATGTTCTAGAGGTTTTATATTTTTCTCACTTTGTTTTCTCTTCCCCTTGTGACTAGAAAAAAACTGCAGCACAGATAAAAGGAGTGTTACCAAACCAAATCTGAAACAAATACAGATGGGAAAAACAACAAGCTGAGCTGCAAATGGAAAACTGTGGTTATATTTGTTCCTTATGTGACAGCACCTGTTAACACACCACATTCCCTGACTCTGGAAGGGATTTAGTTTCCCATCTTCACACCAAATTCAAAAGAAGCTAAGGGCACTGGTCACTTATCACTATTGCCCTGAAATTCTCACCATCAAGCACAGACAGCTATAACAGAGATGGTCTAAAGGCTAAGCTCTATATTTAGCTGAATGTACCCTTTGAAAAGTGAGCAAGCTATGTTTTCACTGTGTACAACAAACTAGCATTTGATCATTTGTTCAAAGGGGTTTAATCAGTTAAACCAATAACTTTTTTAAAGACATTTTGTAGATATTGTCCAGTTTTTAATTACTGTTTTGTTCTCTCAGTAGTCATTCAAAAAAGATAATACAAACACAAAAAGTGGAACAAAATATTCTGTAATGTGCAAATGTTGATTAGTCAACCAGGTTTTACAAAGACCTAATTTAAAGTAGATTTTTCACCCTCCTAAGAGTATCATAAAAGTGAAGCTTACCTCACAAGAGTAGTTCCAGATACCATGTATCTCATTGTCACTGAGGAATTAATTTACAAACTGTATTCAAACAGTGATCCACATGATCATTTATTTTTGTACTGAGACTGACCACAGATTGCATGAAAATTACTATTTAGCTAAAATGATACAAGCAACATTCAAAATGCACTGAATTAATTAGTTTTTGCTTCCCATTTTTCCTCTTATTTGGCAGTTCACAGATTACAGTATGAGTCCAGAAAAAACCAACAAAGTAAGTTAAATTTGTGCTGACATTATGAATTAATTTAATACAATTAATTGTGGCATTTACTGTTTGTGAAAACTCAAGTGATGTTATTTTTATGTCTTTGTGACTAGGTCAGCTGGTCATTCAGAATGTTGGGATTTTAGTGGGATGTTGGCAGAGTATTGCATGTGGTGGGAAGAACAAGACTTGCTACCAGAAACGTTTCACAGTAGAGAGGAAGTATCTCTGAGGGTGTAGGAGAGAGGGAACTTTGGTGAACCTCTAGTAGGTAGCCTTCTGACGTATACCACGGGCTAGTGTGAGACTGTTGTGGAAAACCTCAGGTTTTGATCTTAATTTCAGACAAAAATGAACCGTTACGAGATCACCAGTACCAAAATTATGAGTTGAATGTCTTCTTCCAAGGCAGAGATGACTAGGGATGTAGAGACGTCTAGCAACTTGCTGTTACTTGACTTCAGGCCAAAGTGAACTGAGCATTTAGAAATTCCTTTCCTTTCTAAGATGGCAGTGCCACTTTACAGTGGTAGAAATGGTCATATGGAGAGAAGGAAGAGCTACTGTGCCTTCTGGTATTGCCCTAGACATTTGACAATTGGTTATCAGACCTCCTAATATCAATATAGCCAGTCCGGTCCCTAAACACAGGTCTCTCCTCATGGTATCCATATATTCCACCTAAGTCTAATCAGCATTAAGATCTATGTAAGACTTCAAAACAAGACAACAGAACAATACCTCTCCTAACCCGCCTCACCAATACAGTTAGCTAAAGAGATCTTAATTTGACTCTCACCAAAGCCACCAAACTCTGAAATTTCTGCATTCATTTGGGAAGTCACATTTAAGGAAAAAAAATAGTGTTTACATTGAACAGGCCAATTTTCTGAAGGCACCTGATAAATGTTATTTTAAACAGACACAGGGCACATTATGAAAGTTTGAAGTTATTATTTTGAAAAATTAAATACTGGGCATACTATTCTACCAACCATACTGCTGATGAGCAGCATATTACTTCACAGAGTATTGAGATGTTAAGTGCTACTTGACATGGACAAAGATGACAGAATTAAACTTTTAAAATATTGTGAAAATGGATAGTTTAAATTTTTCTTAATCTAATGAAAAGACAATTAAAACCGTGCCTTATGATTAATCAGGAAGCGTAATAGCTCACTCTGAGTAAGGAGACTGAGATTTATATGAAGTCCATAATTATATGTACCCTGTTAGCTGTGGAGAGAACAGTATCAGACAGGTGACATTTTAGAGATAATAATGACTTTTAAAATACTTGTTCTATTATGTGTTCAAAGTTCTTGAATCATTGCTACTCTTTAATGAGACATTTACAATTTGTATTAAAATTTCGTGGATTTTTTTTAACGTAAAACAATAATCATATACTATGGTTGTACTGTGCAGCAAGCTGCATTTGAAAGGAAGAAAGCAATTCCACATCACTGTTAGATGTATTACAGTGTATACATATGTTAAGCTGCAAGTATTACTTCAGAAATCCTATGTATTTTATCCTCCAACTGGATGACAACATTAGAGCCAAAGCACCTTTAAATACTAGAGAATGAAGATAGATATGTATTAATGCCCAATGCTTTTAGGAAGCATCATCAGCAGGGAATGTCATCACCACTCTTCTCCTGTTGATTTGGTAGAGTAAATGGAGTTTCTAACAAATTTCCTATGTGGGAAATGTCAGGTGAGACACCTACCATGAGTATTGGGCTTTTGTTTTATGCCTTTTTCCAAGTCTTTGCCTGAATACTCCCCTTGTTTGTGTTTATCTGTTAAATATTCCCCTTTGTCCTTTGTGTAACTGTTAAATACGTGATCACGGGAGACTGAAAGAGTTTGCAACTCCTATAATTTCAGAGAAATTGTGATAATCTCGGATTCAGCTCTGTATTTACTTCTCAGAGTTGTTGGCATTCTAATGGCAGCTTTTGGGGTATTGTATAAGTGTTTCCAGATTGCAAGTCTGGACTGTTTGAATATATAAATTTAAAAAAAGAAAAAGACAGTCCTTTTTGTAAAGTTACCCTGGTCCTGGGCATGTGTTAAAATCATGTGCAATATCACTTTTTCACTTTTTAACACTTCAGCTATATATGGAATCTCAGATAAGTTCTTTCTAGGCTTTTTAAAGTATCTGTGGGAAGTTTCTGACAAATTTAATTTGACTTCTTACTATTTTTTCCCTTTCAGATCAGGCAGTTGTTCCTATAACTTCTTACCCTGTAATAAATGAATATTGCTAATCTAAGTAAAGCTGTATACAAGTGGGGAATTAAGCAGAGTACAGAAAAAATGAATGAAACATTTAAACTAACTTTATTTATTGCTTTGGATGTCATATTCTTGCATCCTACCTAATTTAATATTACTTCTATCAGCAGAAGGAAGAATGTAGCTTGCAGAAGAAATAAAAGTTTGCACCAGAAAAAATTAATTTAAATGGTCTGATGTAAATATTATTCCATGCTTCACTGTGTTTTGAGACAATGATCAGTACACTTTTTGGAATACAACCCAAAAGATAATGGTATAATATTTTTAGTTACTAAAAATTCTAAAAATAATAAATCTAGTATCATTATCTTTAAGAGTACTATTATTAACTAGTGATATTTCTGGTTGGGGAATACTGCTGGCTTTGACTAGCATCAAGAAAGAGCTATAAAAACTAGATTTCATTGTGTATTGTTGTGGGTTTTTTTTCCTCATAAATAGAGTTCATATGAAGGTGAGGAACAATGTGAATTAGCAAGATGAAAAGGACTATGCACATTTACCACTCAACTTGGTCAGTAAATTTCCAAAATGACTTTCAGTAACTCTGAAGAGGCTATTTTAATCCTTCTCTCAAAAGAAACTGAAGAAAGGCTAAATTATTATACTGAATAGTGGTTTGATGAGAATTAGCACAAAGCTTGATTTTAATTGGAAGTTCAATCTCTTCAAAGCTGAAAAATCTTTTTCAGGTACTTTTCTGCTTCTCTGATCAAGTAAAGATTCACACTGCAAAAAGTTCTATATCCATTCTCGTTTTAGCTCATAGGACAAAAAAAAAAGATTTCAGCATTTATTCCCTATTGCAAAACCTAATGTAGATAACCTGTAAAAGGCATCGTTCCTTAGAAATAATGCACAAATGGAAAACCCCCCAAACACCAACTCTATTCCTTGTTTGCCATGCTCCTCTCTTCTCATAATCACTCCTTCACCTCCAGCAGATGTAGAGTTGAGACTATATATTGTGGAAGTGAAACACCAATGTTTTATCCATCAGATTGCTGTGCTACCTTAAGTGGATTTGTAAAAATTCTGATCTGTGCAGCAAGACTGTAGAAGAGTACATCAGTATTGCACAATAGTGTTTTGGCCAGAGTTTCGTTCCCTGTGTATCATTAAGTATTCATCAAAATACTGTAAAAAAGCTGAATCTACATGAAGAAAGTTAGCCAACAAATGTTCTGACAGTTATGGAGAAATGGGACACACACACACACGCATGTGATCCACATCATCTTTTTAAGTAACTTGCAGAGAGATTTTCATCATTTTACATTAAATATCACCTTCTACTACAAGCAGTCCTGTTTATTTCAATGGGAATATTTATGGGTCTTAGTCTGAGTAGAAGAGGTTATTTTTCATTGAAGAGAAAGCATAGCAGGCAATACAGTATTGAGCTTTATGAACAACTTAACTTGTTGCACCTTGACCTGGGCTAACATGTTAAGGCACTAGATGTAACTGCACAGATTTTTGAATATCTGGAAGACTCAAAGCTAGCTTCAATTTCCCTCATCACTAGAATAAATATAGGCATAATAGATAAAAAATAAACACAACTAATCTAAACAAATGTACTGTGAATTCATAGGCTGCTTTTTTCATCATCAAGTGTGAAATAATACTTTATTACTCTATTTTTAAGTCTCATTTTGATAAATGTCATGTGTGCGTACATTTTCACTCCCTACAAAGTTGGGATGTATGTACAACTAATAATTACTGTCCCCCTTCTGTGCTACTCTATATTGAGATTCATGAAGCATTATGCCAGTGAGCCCCTCTCTTTTACATTACATAATATACTTTAAATGGTGATATTGTCAATGTATACTGTTAGGTCCTAAATAGAATATTTCAGGTGACATCTTGGTGACCTGTGTTTGACAATCTAAAAATAGTCTAGAAGATTGAGAAATTCACAGATAGGTCACATGCCATCTGTCAAAATATTCAAAATATTATGTTAAATTTGTTTTATTCAGTATTTTAACAATAGAGATGCTTTGAGCACATTTGAAAATATAACTGCTCTTCAATTCCAATGCTAAACAACATGCAGATATGAAAATGGTAACTGGATATATTAACACTTGGTTTTCTTGTAAGCCTTAGCACCAGGTCCCATTTCAAGTACTCTTGCCCCTTGTCTAAGAGAACGCAAACTGGCTGATAGGGAGTATCAGGGGTCTGGGAAATTTAGTTATATTATGAAGCAAAACATGTCCAGTATTGCTTTTAATTTCAATTATTTTAACTTGGAAAGAACTGAAGATTACAGGTTGAAGATTACAGTGTCAAATAATGAACTGAAATGTTTAACAATTTTTGTGTGTGTAAAGCTTTATATCAGAATGTAGCTTGCTAAGGTACCAGATACAAGTGCACAGATTTTTGAATATATGGAAAACTCAAAGGCAGCTTCAATCCCCCTTATCAGTAGAATAAATATAGGCATAATAGGCAAAAAATAAGCATACCTAATCTAGAGCTCTAATCAGAGATAAGATAGCATTTAAAGTAGGTGGCATTTAAGTAGTTGAAAGGAAGTTTTGCTCTCATTAACATAACAAGGAAAGCTCTCATAAATTACTACATAGCTCTCTAACCATATACAGAAGATCTAAATCTCACTCTGAAGTCTGACTGAGATTTTAATGTTACCCAGATAAGCATAAAAAATAAAATTACAGTGCCAAGTTGATATTCAGGATAAAAAAAATTGTATTCATATGTGTTTAAAGTTAATTCAGTAAATTCATTGAAACCTTGGTGATTTTCAAAGGCATCCAAGAGAAAATTCACAGTGGTATAGAAAATTTCCCATTGGTATTTGATCATCTCACCCAGAATATGGTAGCATAAGTAGGATTGGTGGATAAATGGTAAAATACTGATATAAATAGACTCCATAAATGGAGTAGGAACACTGTTTACCAGTATATTTGAATATATCTAAGATATACTTCTCTGTTTCCAGTGAAGAAATAGTTCAACACAGTCGACTGGGATAAAGTTATTCTACTGATAAATTATATTAATTTTCTTCTCAACTGTGCAGAATTGCAAAAAAAAAAAAAAAGATTCTGAGAAAAACAAACGCAAAAACTCCAGGTAGACCAATTTATCTAATCTCTGAGTCTAGACCAAATTCAGGCTACAGCTTTCTCAGCAAATTCCCCAGACCAGTCATTATTTCATGGCTTCATTAACGATAAGAATCTGGACCATTTCAAATACAAGACATTTTACACTCAGTCATTTTAACTGAGACTGTTTCCTTCACATTAGTGATGATATGTATATTTCACAATACTCTAAGGTATGAAAGCATGAGTTTGTAACTTTTGTTTATTTGAAGTTTTTGTGGTAACATTTTGGAGTTGGAGAGTAGAATGCTGAAATAAGCAAGTGACCACAGACAATACAAGAAGTCCAGGCTACAGACAGGATTTCAGTCAGGATCTCAAAAGACATGCAACAGAAGGCAATGCTTTCCCTTACCTACCTGTCATTAGTTGGTTAGATTAGACAATTGCATGTTTAAAATGTAGGAAGGGAAATAAGCATAGTCTTTCTGCTCTTCCAGTGCAGGTGGTAAACTACAAGTCCTAAGCTTTCCATTGTCTTTTAGGCAATTTCTCAGACTTCTAACTGTAACAATGCAATTTCAGACCTTTCAGTTCAGTCATAGAGGTACCGGGAGGGGAAGATGGATACATGCAGTTTGTCTCAGCTATTAGGAAAGGAAAAAAAAGTCCTTGGAACTCTCTGGTTTTCTGAATTTCACAAGCTTTCAAACTGTTCATATTTCTTTTCCCTTTCCTTATAAAAAAAAAAACAAAAAACACCAACCAAACCCAAAACCAAACAGCCTCCACTTTCATTACAAAAAAATCCTAGAAAAGAGTGAATGCAGTGGAATATTAGAAAACCTGAGATTTCCTTGTAATAAAGGGATGACGACTGAAAAATGAGCACAAATCAAAGTTGTTACATCTGCTTTTGCCTTATGAGATAAGAAGATGGAATCTTAGCCCAGAGTGAGATAAACAGCAAAAATCGCATTTAATGATGCAGGTTATATGTCTGCATATGGGGAAAATGTATATGGGTCTTTTATAAAGTAATATTAATTGATTAGTTTTTTTTTCATTCCCATTCATACCATTCTTAATACTTATTATGCTAGGACTACTGTTTATTGTAACAGTTAATGTCATGAAATTATTTATCTTCTTTTATATATTTAGTCATAAATTCTTAATAGGAAAGGCTATTTTTTTCTGTGTATTCTGTTTGTCTCAGTACCTAGCAAAGCAATGTCCTATGTGCTAGAATTTTTAATGTTCTGGTTACAAAAAAAAAAAAAAGAAAAAATATTATAATATGCCAGTGTAGAATTATTTACATAATCAGGGTCTTAAGAAAACTTTATTCGGATGAACTGAACAACTGATGTGTAGCCTGTGGTTTTTTTGTTTAACAGAAGTGTTTATTTGGCATTCTGTGGATTGCTTTTACCTCCACCTATGGGTATACCAGGTACTTAGCTTGCCTTAGCACTGATATATAAATATAATACATAAAGCACACATGAGTATGTTTATAGTATCACTTGCATGTCAGCTGTGTATTATTTTACCAAAACAATATAGACAGCAGAAAAATAAGAGGTAATCATTAGCAATTTTATTCTGCAGCTACATTATCTGAACACCTAATGTATGTACCTGGGAATATGCAGTGTTCTGACAGCCTATTCCAACTGTTTTCCTTTCCCTTTGTCAAAGTAGCTTATTCTATACCTGAAGTATATGTCTGTCCTGTTTGACCACAAAGAATTTTTATCTCCTCTGTGACCAGATGTACAGAAGTCAAGACTCTGGTTGATAAATGATGAAGAACACATTTTTACCTTAATGATCAATATATTCATGCCATAGGAAGAGAGTTGAAATATATGGATTTATAGTTCCTTTGTGTTGCAACTGAATATATGTATACAAGTTACAAAATATCTATTCATTGCTGTTGGTTATTTCAGTGTTCTTATTGTCTGGGTTCAAGGCAAATAAAGATTAATTTTGTCGTGCTTAGTCTGCTTCTGCTTTATAGGTGCAACCAGCCTCTGCTTTGCTATGTCTAATAAGAAGTTATCTGGCTTATTCTATTACGATTCTCTCTGCTCTATCTAAAGGAACATTGTATGTTCCTTTATGAAAAAGGATTTTGCACTACTTCTTTACTTTTCAAGTTAAGTTACCTTCCTATTCAGTAGGTTCTTTTTCTCTTTGACTTTCAAGCTAATTTATTATGTTAAAAATGTAAAAAAAAAAAGGTATGTTTCTGTAGCCATAATAGCATTTTTACTGTACATTCTTTCCAAAATGAAGTGTCTTCTGTGAGGATAGGCACTCACTTGGTGTTATATCAACCCTGTTTATTTATTTTTTGAGTTGTTTACTTCTTTTCCTTATTATAAGCGTTTGATTTTTTACCTTCGGTATCAATCTCCAGAGAACCTTTTCAAATGCCTTATAAAAATTTAAGTACATGATGTTCACTTCAGACTTCCCCCTTATCTAGCTCTTCCAATTATCTCATAATGGAGCAGAGTGTTACAGCTCATACTCTATTTATATCTGTCATTTGCTCCATTCTTAGTTTGTTCCTAGGCTAAATCCAACTTGCAGGTCTTGGCATGGGTGCCATTTATTCTTTTTCATCTCTTGTTGACATTCTAACCAGTACTTATATTTTCAGCATTCCTAATGTACATAATAAGAATATTTTTGTTTGCCTTTTGCCATGATTTTATTTAGCTTCTATTTTTAACTCTACTCTTATCTCTAATACTGTGGTTACAAAATATGTCAATTCAGTGTCTGGCATTGTAGTCTCTGTGCCTGGAAACTCCTAACATTTTAGGAATGAATAGCATTAACCATATATTTGAGACTACTATACCCATACATGTTGTCCACATCCAATTAGGAGTTGTGTGGACAAATTTGTGCTAAGAACATGGCTTATGCAACTCTGCAGAAACTGAAATCACTCCACACTGAGCATTATCTCCTGTCCATTTAAAATATTAAGGTGCTCTCCAACTTAAGTGGTTATAGAATTGATCCTTGAGACTCTTATTTTAATTTTTTTTAAGACAAAGCGTTCCTAGGAGTGCATAAAGAGAAAAATGGGAAGAACAAAAGAATATTGGAAGGAAAGCATTGTGATATACAAAAAAATCTGATTTTTAACTTCATACATACTTGACTCGAATTTTTATAATTAATTGTATTTTGATACAATCCAGAGACCTTGAATCTAGGTCAGACCATTGTAGAAAAGCACTGTAGGGAAACAGAGAGGCATATGTTTCCTATTTGAAAAAGAACGTGGCAGAAGTCAAGAATTTGCAGCAAGTAGATGGAGCACAGGACCAGGATGTATAGATCAAATATGAATCAAACAATGAAGAATTCAGGGTACTGAACTATGGCTAATCCTGAAGACCTACAGAAGACTGATACTTGAGAGGCACTTTTAGAGAGAAGAACATTTGAAGACAGCAAACATGAAAAGGGAAGAATGACTGAAGAAAAAATAGACAAGGTTAGATCAGTAAATGGAACACAGCCTTCCCCTAGACAGGACAGTGGCTTGATAACCTTCACGTGTAAATAGGTACTTGTGCGGTAGAGTAGGACAGGGGATTCAGCTCTTGACTGCGGGTAACTACTACTTCTCCAGAATCAGTTTAGCACAAAAAAGATGACCCATAAAAGCCTCGTCTTGGAAATACTGTGTTTATGCGTCTTCTTACTTGTACTTCTTTCAAACACAATTCTGACTATACCTGTAGAAGGATCAATTTTAATTTTATGAACACTACAAATTCAAATAGGGAACTATATCCTGCTTTATTTTAGTAAGCTAGCAGTGTATAATGCTGGTTTAGTTGAATGTATAAATTTATATAGCTGAAAGTTAGGATTGTGAGTTTTCTAACTCCCATTGTTAAAAGGGTGAAAGCTCTTACCATATTATTTTTTTTTTTGCCTGTCATATTTGTCTTTGCTCAATTAGGTTTACTTTTAAAATTTAGGAGTGTCTGCACTGAGGCAGACTATTTAGTCTGTTATTTAGCAGATTGAACTGGTCTGTTTGGTCAGTTATTTAGCAGACAGGGTAAGTGATAAGAGGAAATAATGTCAGAGCAGAGGAAGTAACACACTGTTGATTATTCTAATATAGATATATATTCCAATTCTGGTATATCCTCTTTTCCAACTTTCCCCTCCATCAACACTCATCCCACTCCCATGTATATTCCCATATTCTCTGCATTTTGTTCTTACCATCAATATAGTTATTATTGAAGCAAATCATCACCATTTTCTTAATGATACCAAAGTGCTCCTGATGTTGTGTTCTGAAGTGCTAAAATGTGCTCTGGAACTTTTGTATTAGTTAATATTTACAAAATGTTATTAGACAGCCTAATACAGGCAGTGTGATTAAGGAAAGGTTGCAGAGAAACATCTGTACTATCTTAGACAGAAGTAACTTGTGTTTGTGAAAAGGGCTTTGACTGGATGATTTTTAGCATGATCAAGTAAACAAGCTCTGCTTAAACTACCCCTGTAGGAGCTCTAACATCCAAACAGAGGCAGATATATGGTTTTTTCATAATCCACTTGGAAATGTTTTAGCCCTTTAAGAACACTGTTTAGGGATTTGGCCTATAAAAATATTGTCTCAGTGTAGGGAATTAATTTTGAAAATAAGGTATTAACACTTGTCCAGATTTGAAGGACCCAAAAATGAACCAACTGATTTATTTTTGAAATTATGTTTATAAATATATAAATTTGCCAGTTGAAAAAATTCTAAATGAATATGTAATAGAACTATGAAACCTATTATTACTGTATTACAAATAGCACAGATGTTTTACAAAATTGGTGGAAGGTCTTTCCTAAAACGCTCACTAGCTAAGGACCAGTGATGGAAGTATATATAGCCAGCAAAGGTCTCACTGGTAACGAATGCACAACAGTTTATGCATAACATAGTTATGGATAACACCATTTTTTTAAAAAAAGAATCGATAGCAACATAAACCCAGATATCTATAGTCACATTTATGAGTGCAATTCCATGAATATCACACTGTACAATCCTAGACTAGAGTTTTTGGTTGTTGTCTCCTCACCCACCCTTTCCTCCCTTTATTTTCATTAGCTGGGCAACTGAAGAATTGGTCCACTAACTTTTTGGGAGCAAATTTATGCTGTCTTTTACACCAATACAAAGAGATAGTTCATAATCACTGTAAGTCAGTCAAACACTGCAGTTGCACTAAGGTCCTGCCTTTTCCACTATCCCGTTTGCTCCTGCTATGCCTTTGCATTAACTGTGATAATTACAATGGTTAAGATGAATCTGATCAACAAATGGATGCAATTGAAAACTCTCCAAAGGAAAGCATATAAATAATCTTCAATTAGAGCAAATTCCTAGTCAGACTCGTCTGGAAATCACCCCTTTGTAACGGTGACATGAGCAGAGACCCCCCCTCGTGGAGATGCCAGGTTCTTACACTGCTCATAAAACATCCTAACTTGGCAATATACCTACAGCTGTCTGCCAGCAGTCAGCACAAGTCTATTTTACATGGTAGATAGATAAGTACATTGTGTTTACATCTAATTCATACACAAATCTGTACCACTGGTTATAAGCAAATCAAGCATTGATTGGTCAGTACTGATAGATGTAATGATAGTTGGCAAGAAATTGCATTGAGAGCAGTAGAGAGAGCAGTGAACTACATGTTGATAAATAAACAACTAAGTAGTTCCAAACATAAATAAGCTACTGCATCTGTAAACTAGAAAATGCCTATATGACTTTCCTGAAAGCCAGTAGTAAGCTGATAAATACCAAATAGATGATTAAGTGAGGACATGCGTCTGAATATTCTGTAATGATTTTGCTGCTTCTGCAGAGAGCTCTCAAATCTACACTAGTAAAAGACTCCACACTGAACACATATACATAGTTTCCATATTGTGCATACACTTTACTGCAAGTTTATCACTCATACACCACAACATTAAAGAATTCAGCTGGTTCGAACTGAAACTGGTAGATGTGGAAGTGCAGTCTAAGCATAGCCTCGAGGCCTAAACACCTCTTCGTAGCCAGGCGTCTGGCAGCAGCTCTTTCTCTGCATTGTGAGTAATAGCAAGTTCAAATCAAAGCCCAAGGCTTGGGCCTCTCCTGCTTTCAGGGCTGCTATTCCCTCCACTGCATGTTGCAAAAGTAAGGAAACTGAGGACCCCTCTGTTCCATCAGTCTGAGCCCAATGACTCTGTGTTAAGTAGCTACTGCCCACTTTATAATCCTGGGAAGCTGCTTTTATTTGCCATATTGTATGCTGCTTTGTGAAGCTTTGCTAACACTTCCTCCAGCCTGTGCTAAAGCTTCATTGTGGTAGTTGCTGTCTATGCCTCCTTTGTAACAATTGTTTCTCATGTTTTTCTGTTTTTTTTTGTTGTTTTTTATTTGTTTTTTAAACACATAACTGGAGAAATAATCAATTTTATCATTTGTCCTTTGTGGATTACTACTGCAATAGTGATTTGGACTTTCAGACTTTTATTTAAACTCTACTGCACTATATAGCACCTGTCAAATAAAGGTTTCGGGTTATTTCTCTGAACATATAGTATCTTAACTTGCCAGTCCTACCCAGATATTTATGTTTACATTGCTAGGTATATGTGTACATGGATTTACCTTCTACGCAGCATAAAACTCAGCCAGCCTTCTTCATGCTGTATAAACTGCTGTGAATGAGTCTGCTGCACAGGGCCCTGGAGAACAGTTTTGGCACTTACTTGACACTCATCATATCCTTCTCTGGAGGGGCTTAGGAGGTGACAAAGCAAACTGTGGTGACAGCCGGGGGTGGCAAGAGGAAGTTGTGAGGATTAGGGAAGGAAGGAAAGGAGTAAATGGCAAGGGAAATTGAACACTTCTCTTCCTTCACATCTCCTAAGCTGGAGAAAGATTCTACAGTTTTGCTGAAGGAAACAGGCAAGAGGTCAAATAATCAAGGAATCCAAGATGTATGTATCACAGGTATTTAGAGGTGTACATACAGACTACAGGTGATCTCACTGGAGACTAAAATTAGCAACAGCTTCATTCTGGTGAAGTAAAGATCTAATTATTTGAAGGTTATAGTGTCTCAAGAATTTCACTGCTTACTTTCTCATGACTTGGCAGTAAAATCCACTAGTTTCTGAAAATGTAGTTCATACCTGGATTGCCTTTGCAGAATAGGCATATGTGAATTGTAGACTGAGTGCCAAACTTTCATTGAGAAGAGATTAATTTTACCTGCAAGGTTTTTTCTATAGCAGACAGAATATTTTTTGTAGGAATTGTGTGATTCAAGTTTTGAAGCATCACATTAGTGTCACATCACAGAAAATACAGAAGGCATTTCACTGGCTTCATTTTGAACCTGGATTTTTAGATCCAGCAACTGCAATATGCTCAGATGTTATTTTCTCAAGGTTAATAGTTATAGACACTTCAGGTTTATTATTATTTTAGAGAAATATGCTAAATTTCAGGCTTTGTTTCTCCTCCAAATATCCATAGTATGAATATTTTGTCTTGAAGGAAGCAGCTTTAAGAGAGGGAAAAAAAGAAAAACAAACAGGTCAGTCTGAATGGGGTCAGAGAATTCTTATTACTTAGAGATATCTCTTTGGTGGACAATTAAAATAAATAATTAGGATCTTAAGTGTGAAATGTACTCATTTTTAGTTTAACACTTGGGAAGAAAGTCTTCCATGTTTGAAGGACAAATGCAATAGTTTCTGAAACTGCAGGCTATTCCAATTCACCTGATGCTTCTTATAAAACTTTTCTTAGTATTTTAGTGAAGATGGCCTTATTTTTGCCATTTTTATTGCTGAACTCTGTGGGAAGCTTCTAAACAACTAAGAATCATATTATCATCCCCATACAGAATCATAGAATACCAGGTTGGACGGGACCTCAAGGATCATCTGGTCCAACCTTTTAGTTATTCAGAAAGCAATCATGACAACTAAGTTAGGACAGAGAAATATGAGAAGAATACAGCTCCCCAAAAGGAGGACACAGAATATAGATCACATCCCACTAGGTCAAAGTGGTACAAAAGGCAGCATAATGTCTTGCTTAGTAACGGCAGTTGTACAGGAAATAAATTTAAGGCTACAAAGACCTAGGAGATTTCAGACATTCTGTTTTAATTGGGTCAGAAAACCCAAGCAATACCAAAATTCAAATGAAAACAAAACTATTATGTGGGTTGATGAATGCATTTTCCTTGGAAAAAATAATTAGATTTTCTACTTAAAGAACAATAAAGTAAATGTAAAATATAATTGCTGCCTTGAACAAAACAGTTTTCAGAGGGAAAACAGGAACGTGTGATTTTGACATGACTCGTTGACATTTCTATCTTAGAACTCAGAACTTCTCTTCTTATGAAATCTTAATCACTAAGACTCCGTACACAGATCACGTACACGGAATGCTGTAGTTTAAGACATTGTTTCATAAGCTTCTATTACCTTTTGGTTAGGTGTGGCTAATACTTCCCTATAATTTACTATGTCTTTGGCAAAACTGTAGGTTAACTTTCTGAATCTCAACATTTCAAAATTTGTTTTTCTGACTGATACAATTATGCTGTGCATTTTCCAGGAAACACTGAATAAATTGTTGGTTATAATTGAACATTATGAAATATAACTAGCATAATACAGTAAAAAACCACAAGCAGAAAAGCCAACAAACAGAAGTAATAGCAAAGCAAGATAGTAAAGTAAAAAGTTGTGGAATTATATTAGAGAAGAGTCAATATATATGCTCTTCTGAATCTCACACTGACCTGTCAGTTTTGTGTAAAATACATTGCATGATTGAAATAGACAGAAAATTGCTTTCATTTGGGAGAAAAATAGTAAATACTTAAAGCAATAGGGAAATATCTAGTTTGAATATTTTTACTATTTGATTATTTTACTCTACTCTAAGTGAATAGAATCTTTCCATTGATCTAAGTGGGTATTAGATCAGACCTACTAGGAAGCTGGCTCTGTGTTTCAGGTAACTTATTAATGAGTCATATTTAAAATTATATTTCACACTTGGTCATGTGATACTTAAAAAACTGACAGATTGGGATTCACCCACAAAGGTTTTTTTTGTTCCTTTTTTTGATTTTTTTCTATCCATCTGCTCTTTTTTTCTTCTCCCTTCTGCTGCATTTTCAGAAAACTAAATCTTAATTTCTTATTTTTTTTTAAGTAAAAATAAAACTGAGATAAGCAATCTAATCTGTGAGGGTACCATGTACGAACAGCTCTCAGCTTTGGTCTACTTGCTGTTTTTGAAAAGGTACAATCTTGAAAAATAAGAAGGAAGAAAAAGATGACTTACAGAAGAGCAGTAACAGAATAGTCAGATACATTTGTCTTACAGGCGAGAAGTAGTATTTAAGTGAACAGCAATTTGGATTTCTCTGGTAATCAGAGGCTAACTCAAGTCACTTGCAAGGGACCAAATTCAAGAAAAGCATTTGCTCAATATTTCCTTGAAGTCAAGACGTGTTGGGCTCATCCTTTCTCTCATGAGACCTATGCACACACAGGTGTTTTTTTTTTTTGTTTTTATTCCTGGATTACTACACCCACATAAAAAAAAAGAAAAAAAGAAAAGAAAAAATAACAAGTATGCCTAAACAAAGGGGACATGTTTCGTTCATGGGTATTTGGTTTTTTATATGTAAGAAAGGTGTGTGTACCTGTAAACTGCCATATCTAAAGTGAGCAATGAGTGTTTAAGATTTTTATTTATTTAATATTCTAGACATGACAAAATGTACTAGAAGAGTTTAAGGCTCCTATTTGTCCGAACACCTGTTTCTATATTTATCCGAATAATCTCCATGACAATGTCCCTCATAGTATTTAGTTGCTTGCTTTGTAAGAGAAAAGTGTTAAAAGGGGAGCAGGCAAACTGAATCCAAATTTAGTAAAATAACATCACATATTAAGTGTTAGAGTAGGAGTCATACAACTCCATCACTGCCATCCATCTATTTTGAACATACAGTGGATATTTTCATACATGGTCACCATTAAGTTTCTGATGGGCCTGAGAAAGAAGTATCCTTTAAGGACCATATAGCATCAATGGTAAGAGGGCCCATATGGTGTTTATGCAATGCTGCAGAGTTTATTTATTAAAGCTTTGATATTTGTGGGCTATCCTAATGTGCAGTACTGGAAGTGGGCTGAAAATTAATGAAATAATTTAAGAGGAGAGGAAAGCCAAACATCTCAAAAGACTGAGATTTCTCAAGGTCATGAAATAATAACTTTAAGAGTAGTGAAGTCCAGAGGTACCTGTTGCACAGGCCAAGATTTTGAACACTAGGAATTCAGAAGGAAAGGAATGACCTTTAGATTTACTATTAAGCTAAAAGATAAAGTGACAGGAGGAGATGGATAATGGAAAATGAGAAGTTGCCAGATGTAACATGAAATTAATGACACTTGGTGACATAGAACCGCGAAATTGGTAACAGTGACATGGAAGGAGGCCTAGGCTATACATTCTGTTTTGACTGTGGTTAGAGTTAGAGGTGGTGATGCTATGGGAAAGAATGAGTTCTTCCTCCAAAAGAAAAAAGCAGAAGCAAAAATAAGAGAATGAGACTTTAACCAGAAGGAAGGAAGGTGAAGTTTCTCAAGGAGAACAGAAAAGGACTAGTTACTAAGGAAAAGAAAGGAAGAAAAACAAAGTCCTGAGTTACCGTTTCAGATGGTGAGAATGTAAACAAGAAAGGCTTGTTGAAAGCAAAGGTCCATGTAGGGAATTAGAGCTAAGAAAGGAACCACAAGGAGGGACAGTGTGCCGTTTCCTCAATGTTTTCAAGTAAAATAGTGAAATTCTGCAGTGCATAGAGGAAGACAAGACATGGTGAATTCTGCAAGGAACTAGAGAAGAGGAACTGTTGAAGAAGGGATTGGAAAAATTCTTAAAATTTGGATGAAAGAATAATAAGAAGGAGGAGTTGGAATGAGAGGATGGTGGAGAGTAAATTGCGAGCTGAGCATGTACTAGCAGGAGAGAGGTCTCAGAGGACCAAAGAAAGAGATTGGAGGCAAGAAGATAAATAGATGAAGGGCTACAAACAACTCCTAAAACTACCCCTGACCCTACAAACTGTCTTTAGTGTAGACACACTAAAGGGGGAATATAACTAAGGAAAAATAACTAAGGGTTTTTTTGAGAGAGAACAAGAGTCTTACTAAGGTAACAATTAATTGGCAACATTACAACAAGCAGAATTTTGGTAAGCATTAATAAATAGCTTCAAACGGAAGCTTTGCAATGATTAGCATTAAAATACTGTAGCAGCAAATACTTAGATTTTAAATCAACAGCTTGAGGCGTGTTGTTATTCTAAGAACAGTAATTTCTAATTCATTCATACTGTATGTGGGGGGTACCCAGGCAAGCTGCTTGACCCTGCATATGCCTCGCCTATCACAGAGAGGATAGATTCAATGAATAGATCGCTGTAGTTGTAGGAGAAGGATCTGCCACTAACTTTTGTTTTAGAACATCAACAGGTGATAGGAACATGTAGTTGTGATAGAGGAACAGGGCATGTTAGGCACATGAATTCTCCTCCTCCTAAGGCAGTTTCATTACTCATGAATCACCAGCTGTCCTGTTGCCTTTCATAGCAAAGCAACCTTTTCCTTGAAACAAAAATTAGACGTTTGTTGAATGGCAAAGAGAAAAGTTGGTACAGAAAAATAATTTCAGGAAAGCAATAGAAAAATTGTCCTGGTGAACAGAGAATAAAATTTGAGCAGGAAAAAAAAAAAGATATGGCAGCTTGTAATGAATTACTGTGTCTTTTGCTCCTAACACTCTAATACAGAGTTAAATCTAGGTTGACAGTGACAGAAAGGTGTTACCACAGTATGCTTGATATTCAACAAGTTTGTTTCAAGTCTTTTTTTGACAAGTAGTTGCCAACATTATAAAAACAGAACCCAAACCAATGAACATTCGTGCTATTCAGGTGTGGTTAATTGGCACAACTGCATACAACTGAACAGTGTCTGGAATGAAACTCATGAAGCTTACCCATTACTCAGAGTTCTCTGATATTCAGACTTACACAGTTAAAAAGCCTTGCATAATGGATTTTCATTGCAGTAGCTCTGTGCTGTATATATCCTAAAAGGGAAGTATTTTTGCCCAGAGGTTAAAAGGAGCTATTTTCACATGTAATAAAGTCACTTTAAAATATGTGTGCTTTTCCCTCCTTGCATGCTTTGGGGGAAAAAAAAAGAAAAGAAAAAGTTCTACCAAACTTGCCAAGTATCTTCCTTGCTTGATTTTCTTGCAAAATTTAGCTTAAAAGTGCACTGTTTCTTGAAGCATCATTCACATTTGATTTATTAACTTTCTAACCTTAGGCAATAGATTTGCAACAGAAAGCGTATTTGCAGTAAAAAGTCAAGTGTGTGGTATTTGCAGGGCCACTCAAATGGAGAAGTAGATTGCTCTGAGATTTCTTTTCCCTGTAGTAAAACATCATACTATTTTCTGTTTTAAAAAAAAGAGTTTTTAATGACAAAGAATACAGATTGCAAATTCATTGTTTTTTATTACTGCATCATTACTAGAATGGTGAATTTTTCACTGGTTTTCATGGGTGCAGGACTGAGATGGTAATTTCCTTTTTGAATTTGCAAGACTGATTGTGAATGGGGGATTTAAAAAAAATTATTATTGGATTGAAAAGCATGTATACTACCCACTACTCAATCTCAGTCACTTGCTGATAGTCTTCCCTTAAAAATCTTTCCCTCAAAGGAGTGGAAGAAATGAAGATACTTTGCACACAAAAGTTTGAAAAATAATGTCATTTCATATCTCTATTGCTGTAATATTACATTGCTGCCATGGGCCTGTATAAGTTTCATGAAGATAGTTTTATTTAACTGAGGCCAGCTGATTGTAAAAAGCAACATGAAGCTAGCTCACAGTCAGATTTTAAAATATATTTGTATTTATATACATAAAAATATAGATACACGTATACTATTTAAATTGTAAGGAAGAAAATTTTAATTAAGGGCTGAAATTTTTAACATTTTGGCATTTGAAAAAATAAGTAAAGAAAAAGTTTGCTTTTACATAGAAAATATTTTCTTGTGCTTGCAGGTGCAAATTTTTACTGTGTGCAACCTGAAAAAATCAGTTTGGCCTATTTTCTGATGCTGTCTTGGATTTGTGACAATCGAAACAAGCAGCACTTATTGGAAAGATACAGTATAATGGGTTTGAGCACACATACAGTTCTAAGCTACAAGGTTATTTATGCATCCTTGATCCTTTATTCTGTAACTTGTGATTAAGCTGAACTCTGTTCATGCTATTTTTATCTTCATTAATACAGAATTTTTACGGTAACATTGATAACACCTGATGTCTATAAATCCATTAGTTATGGTAACATCCAATTACATAATCAAGTGAATGTAGGTACGTCTGGAAAAACCTAACTACATAGATTAACTCAGATTCACTGATTTAGAAGGTAACTTCTAAATAAATATACCCATAGAAAGAAAAAAACAAAAGAAACACCCAGGTACAGATGTCATAGCATACACTTTTAAGTATTAATATGACCAAACATGCCTTTGTTACATGACGGTTCAAATTTGAACCAGGCAATTATACTGCATAAGTTGTTCTGGAGCAGTACTGTGAGAATTTAGCTTGGAAAAATAAAGAGATAATAGGTAATGCTGCATACTACAAGGCAATTAGTAGAAGGTGTGGAACCTGTGTTCTATCATATACGTTCACAATGGTACATATTATAAAGAATCTACAAGACAGTATTATACAAACACAGTTCTGCAGAGATCTTGAAAATATTAATTGGTTTATTCATAATAAACAGATAAAATAGCCTATCCTTATAGGCTTATAAGGATATACCTTATAACTGTCAGTTTTAATTATTCCACACTTGTAATAAGTAATCTTTAAGAAAATTCAGGGTCATATTGCAAATACTAGATTTCATCAGTATTGTGCATGGCAAACGGCTTGGGTAAGCACATAGCTTTTAAAGACTGTGTTCTAAAGTGCCTAGAAAAATGTTGAGGCCCTGATCTCCGCAACTCTCTCATGTCACGCTCACACTGGAAGAACGGATTACCAAATCAGGAGGCTCTAAAAGAAATAGCATCTTTTCTGTCTTTCCAATAAAGTGGGTGGAAACAAACACCCTGCCTCCCCGAGTTACTACCATTTGTTTTGGGGTGCTGTCATTCAGCACAGAGAGGACATAAAAAACTCAGAACTTTTATCTATTCTGTGTTCATCGTGACCTATGTAACTGATGACCGATTTCCTACCAGAAACAAATAAAAGGCTTCCCCTAGTTAAGAACCAGTAATGGAAAAGTATTGGTCTTACTGCCATTTCCTTCAGCACAAGATGATGATCATTCAACAAGCAGTCTTGATCCATCATGTTGATTCTGATGGAACAAGCAGGTGTGCAAAGTCAAACGACAATTTCTCTGTGAAGCTCTAAACAAATCGGAATTCTGAGTATTTCAGAACTTGCAAAATTTCAAAAAGGAGAGGGCTGCTACCCAAGACAGTCATCGTTAAAATATACTAATCTTTTATTAAAAGCTATAAGAAAAAATGCCCATTTATTTTTTTTTTTTTTAGTAAAATAAACTCTGACAATAGCAGTTCACTTTAGCACTTCAAATGTTTCATTTTTAAGCACCTGTCTACACCCTACATAATGAACTTTCAGGTTTGAAATCTAACAGGATTTCACATATATTGGATTGGCAAATCCCAATAGAAAACATATTGTGTCTATATTACAAGGCTCTTTTTGTAGGAAAAACATGAAATGTTCCTTCCCATAAAGATGAATTTAAGTACATTAATGTAGTTTGCTTCAGAGTGTCTCCATTTGTACAGTTAACACCTTTCCTTGATTCCAGTGTCAAGAAGTAGTAAGCATAAACAATTACAGCTCTTAGCACGCATGTAGTGAGAAATCCAACTCATACTTTCATTTTTGAAGGGATTATTTCTGCCAAATCAGCTATTTTCTAACACAGAAGAAAGGCTATTTGTAGTTTTGAGGGTGCAAGGTAGTACTGTTACTGTAGCAGAGTGTGGCTATGGAGTTAGAATGACATTATAAATAGCAATGGAAAAATGCAGACAAAATTAGTTAAGTAACCGGAGTGCAGACAGATTGGTCCTACTGATTTACGGTCATGAGAAGAAGTGCTTTGCATTAGTGTCCTTGGCATGAATTAGTATTTTCCTGTTGTACTTTGTATTACATTAAAATGTACTACTCAGATTACATCTTGACTGAATTAGAAGAGTGCAATGTTTACTTGTACTTTCGGTACTTCAAGATGCGTCTTACAGTTTGAAAGATTCCACTGACATCACTGTTCCTTGGGTTTAAACTAGGGAACACCACTATTAACGGTATTTAATTTTAAAAGGAAGGTTAAAAAAAACACACTGTGTTTTCAAAAGAACCATATAACTTCAGTTGGTTTTGCCACGGGTTTAGCAGCCACGTATTTGCACATTTTTCAATGAAGCTGAAGCAAGAGTCGGTAAAGGATAAGACCTGTTCTTTAACTTCCAAAAGCAGCTTTTGATGGAATTTTCAATGCCTACCACATACACAGAAAAAGCCAGAAGCGATTAACTGAGTGCATATACAATATCCTTATGTTCATCAAACACTTCTGTCCCAGTAACCATCCTCAAGGAACAGTGTTTTAATCCTTCAGCTTGATTTTCTTTTGGTCAGGGTGGACTGAACTGCAACTGTCTTTTACAGGAAGATAAAACCCATGAAGCACAAATTGTTTAAACTACACTTTCAGTTACTTACACTAGAAATATAGAAAAAACCAAAACCTATTCCAGAGGCCAGATGATCAGCGTACACATATACTATCACCCTGTACTGCATGTGTGCCATTTCATCAAAACCATTTGCTTGGAATCAAATTCCAAACAGTGCTTATCCTGCAACAGAGTAACCAAGTTTTATATAAGCATGTGGCAATGAACTTCAGTCACTCACTCAAAACATCCTTCCTAACTTGTAATTAAGTCCAGAAAAAGCTCGTTCAAGCCCTTTACTACTACTACTAAATGATCTTAATATTGCAAGCAAGGATCTGAATTTATTTGTGTTATGTTCCCGAAATAGTCCTTTTCTAGGTTACACTTCATAGTGGGAAAAAGACAGAAAAGAGCAAATACTTGAGGTAAAATTTTAATCATTAAAAGATTACAACAAAAGTTCAAGCAGAATGAGTGTTCTCCCTAGAAATAAAACGCAGAGTATTGGGAAGGAACAGTACCTGGAGGTTTCTGTCCTTATCCCTGCCAGTGGCTCCTTCAGCCATTCATTCTTAGCTTTACTTAGTAAACTTTAAGAAACAAGGTGAAATATTCTTTGTCTGGCAGCCAGAGTAACATGAAAGTGGACAGTGATTATAGATGCACGATAATGTATTTCCTGCAAATGTAGAAGGCCGATATAGTTTTTACTTAACTTTAAAAAAGTCAGGAGAAGGAGTTGAGCCACAGAAGCAGCATTCATAATCCATTTTGCCATGGAAACTGCTGCAGTGTGGAATCCCAGTCTGCCGTGAGCACAGGTTGCTAAGGAAAGAGAAGTAGACAGCTGTTAGAAGGCTATCAGAGCAATTCATAATGGTACTGATAGGAGGGTGATTAGCTCCCACATCCTTTTTCCTCATTATCATTAAATCATGGCTTACTGTTAACATGTTGTTCTTTCATGATAAGTGACTACTGTAATTTTCTTACTGAAAAATCTGAGAGATTAGTTTAAAATGTGTAAAAAAGATCACCGATGCTGTGCTCCTTTTAAATAACATCCCTTACTTCAATAGCTTGTGCCACTTTGTTTACCTACTGAAATATGTCCTTGAAGATTAAATATATACACTCAGCATGTGGCAGCTGCCAAATCATGGGAAATGTTTTCCACTAAAAACTGTCACTGCATTAGTGACAGTAAGTACCTTGGGAAATGTGCAGAAAAGAACTGAAGCAGAGCTCAGGACCTCACAGCCCTGCTCACCTACTAATTAACCCCTGGACCTGCTTCCTTGACATGCCTTAAGGTAACCAACTATCTACATTTTACTTCTGTTAATGGCAATGACTCCTGCAGTCTTGAACAGTATAACACTTAGTCTATATTTAAGCTCAATAAAAGCCTAGAAACAAGTTGCTCTTCATCTCGTGGGCTTTTCCTCTAGTTTGTTGGCAGTTTCTAGGACATTCGTCTGAGCCCAAGCTCTTTGAAATATGCAGTTGCAGTTACTCTTAGTTTAAAAAGCAGAGGGCAGGTAGGTTCTTCCTCTTTATTTCCAGTTGCTTAAAGATCTTACAACAGAAGGGGTAGAGTCAGATAGGGCAGAAAGGCTGGTCTAGGGAAGGAGTTGTTTTTACTACTGTGTCAAACATGTCATTGCACAGAAATAAATTCAAAATTCTGTAAGTTATAGAGCTTAGTTCCAATACAGATTCTTAAAAATAAGGTTTGTTTTTGCTTCCTCTGAATAAGAAGCAGTGTAGTTCTCCATTCTTCAAGGAACACTACAATAAACCACACCAAAGCTAAGTGACTAGCTAAAATTTGCTGACCTCACTGAGTCGTAGAGAGCCTTCTTTTTATGACATGCTGACCCTGTCCTACAAAGCGATATGCTTAAAATTCTGGTAATAAGTAAGCAAGCATGAAAAAGTTACATTACCTGAGATGCCATCTATTCTGGGCCCATAATTAAGTAATCTTCCAATTCCATAAGCATACAGAAATGTATGCTATTAGTCAAGTATTTGAGGGGAAGATAATACTAGATTACACAAAAACTTTTTCAAAGGCTTCACATGCAAGAAGAGAAAAACTGAAGTCAGGATCCTGCTTGAAAAATATGACAGTACATATAAGTACAAGTAATTGAAGTGCAGTCATTTGATGAAAAAAAGACTGCTGAAAAGAAATGCTCAAATAAAGATCAAGTATGCCTATGAACAGAAAGGTATATATAATTTTGCAACAAATGATGGTATGCAAAGAAAATGAGAAGTAAGGAAGTAACTGTCTTCTGTGATATCACTTGATTCTTTAGCAATAGTAGAACAGTTCTCAAACCAAGGACTGACTTCTCAAGAAGCCGTAGAAATTGTGCTGGGTAAAGTGATTCGTTGCTGGAAGAGAACTGGGATTGGTGAAGGACATCCAGTCAGCTGGGTAGAGCAGGGTCTTCAGTGGACATGGAACTAATGCTGCTCTCATCCTACAGCAAGCAGTACAGCTCCACAACTCTGGAATAGCCTGAGTTTTTCTATACAACTAATTCACACCTTCTTTTCCCCTTGCAAGCCCCTGTAACAGTTTTCTTCCCTCTTTCAGTCCGTGGAACTATTGCATGAGTTGTACTCAGACTTAATTGAGCAACAGAAACATGAAATACATCCTGACAAATTTGGGGGGAAGGGAGGAAAAAAGATGTTGCTATTGCTTTAATATAATCTGGAAGGGGAGTTATTTTCTGTACAATGTTGTGTGATTGCAATATTATTTTGCTTTTAGGACTCAGTATTTCATTACGACAAAAGCAAAGGTCAGAAAGGGTGGTTTGTTTGGTGCATGAGCATTTGATTAAAGGTGAACAAAACCAAATGAATGCTTAACTGAGACATGAAGATGATTAAAAAAAGCAGAATCATTAAAATGTAAGTTTTCCAAGGAGTTAAACTGAGGTGGAAGGTTTAACTTGAACATCAAGGAAATCTTCCTTGCAAAGATGCAGATATGAGAATAGTCTTCCCGTGAAAATACCAAAAATGTAGATGCTTCTGATTTTGCAGTGTAGAGTGTCCAAGTAGTATGAAAATGATTCTGCATGTAAAGTGGAAAAACAAAATAAGTATTTTGGTTTGTTGGGGTTTTTTTTTGTTTGTTTGTTCTGGTTTTTAATCTTTTCACATTAGTCTTTCAAATCCAAGTGAGCTTTTGGTTGAGCACTCTTTATCTCTATATGTTCCTCCAGTTATATATAAGGAACAGATGATTAGGGAAACAAATTAATTTGAAAAAATAACTTATTATCTTTCCTATTCAATTCTAATACCTTCTTTTATATTTCAGGGTGCAAGTTGAATTCTATATGAATGAAAATACATTTAAAGAGAGACTAAAGCTCTTCTTCATCAAAAACCAAAGATCAAGTAAGCAGTTGGATTAATTTCTGTTAAGCATAATTGTGATACTTTGAGTAGAATCCAATTCCATTGAAGTCAACAGTAAAGTTATGATTAATTTTATTCTGAGATAGAATTTTACCCTGTAGAGGAGTCAATTTTACATAATATCAAAAATTCGGAAAGTATTATTTAAATCTAAAAACAACTCACTCATTTTGTAGCATCAAATATGTAGTAATGCGATTTTATTTCTATATTATGATCAAGCTGACTAATTTGCATGGATCTGACATTGCAGTGCTCATTGACAAGTCATGACCTTACGTCTAAGAAAACAAAGAGCCTCTAAGATGCTGGAGGAAAAAAGTTGCAGAAGTACCTAGTTCAATTTTATTAAGTATTCCTAATTAAATTTCAAACTTGAGCTGTAGTAAAAAAATTATTGAGAAAGGAAACTAATGTGGAGAACGTACCTCCTCCTCCTGAATGTGGTGCCTCAGAAATGTAGTCCTTGTCTTTAGTCTGATTTCATGATATCTTCATTGACATATGCACTTAAATTCACAAGCCATCATAGAAGAGAATAGTGTGGAGAAACTAAGATATTAATCTTTTTATATACATCCATGCGTCCAAGGGGATGAAGTATTGTATATTATCAAATTTTGATTAGACCAGGGGAGTTCATAGCTGAGAAGTGCAGTAACTGACCTCAATTTTCCTCTGTAGCAGGACTGAATTTACTTCCATTTTCCCTACACCTGTAAAGAACTAAAATTACAACAGCTTTATACACAAAGCTTTTAGGATAGAAAGAATACATTTTGGCTTTTCGAATACAGTTATCATGGTTCCATGGCTTTGTGTCTGGGAAAGGACAGAAAGGAGAAAAGAAAGAACTTTACTTTTTTTGGTGTCACAATCTAAAAAACCCACAGACAACCAAAATTTGGGAGACTAGATCAAGTTTTTAAAAATAAGACCATAAAATCTTCTATCTGTAAGAGCTAGTATTAAATAAAAGACTAGTTTTACATCACAGAACATGATCTTTTTATTGGCTAAGCTTCTCTAACTTTCCAAGCGTGATAAGCAAAATATTCCCCTAAGCCAAAAAAAAAAAAAAAAAAGGCACTGTTCTGTGAATAACTGATATTTTCAATTTGAGCTTTGGAATTATTTGCAGGTTTCCAGCTGGAGAATCAGGTTTAACAAAGCTGCTGGAGGTTCACCCATGGGAAAAGCTTTATTTATTACACTTGCACAGACATACAGTGGAAAAATCATCTTCATTCAGGTGCCTAAATAGCATAGAAAGGAGAGGACTGCCTCTGCTACTAAATGATGTGGATAGCCTTCAGGGTATCTTCTCTTCTAAACTTCAGATGGGATATCATTTTTTTTCACATTATTATACATCTAACTAGATTTGGTTGGCAAATTTAATTTCAAATAAAAATCCTCATTGGAAAAAAGTTTCTTATGCTGTATTAGCACACTTTAGAGCTGTCTTACTGCATTTTGGCCGGTAGGAAAAGAATGTGTACAAAAACTCAGTATGCATAGAACAAAGAAAGGAGATGTGTGAAGAACAATTTCATACTCCATTTTACGTTTACAAATCTAACTGTGTTGCAAAGAATGAATTTTTGTATGTAGGTTATGGAGTCTCCCTCCGTATAGATATTAAAAAAACTATCTAGATGTGGACCTGGGTAACCAGCTATAGGTGGCCCTACTTGAGCAGGGGCATTGGGCAAAATGACCCCCAGAGGTCCCTTCCAACCTCAACCATTCTGTGATTCTTGTTAGAGATAAATAAGTTTAACTAGATTTAAATTTTAAATTTAATTAATTGCAATACAACTTCTCAAATGATTTTAGTTCTCTTCTACTTTTTCCCTGTGACTGTATGTGTCTTTAAGTATTTTATATCTTTATAGCCTTTTATTTCTGATATTGTTGATATAGCGTGTAATGGAGTAACAGAACAGAAAAAGCATCCTAAACTAGAAAAGAGTATTACTCCTGGCTAGAAAGGCAGTCTGGGAAGCTGTAAGCAATAAATGGCCTTTCTGTTCCTGATCAAGCCCACAAAACAGGGATTTGATGCACTCTTGTTTACTTACTAAGAACATCTATAAAGTTATGACCTGACTTACTGTAAATCTCTTTTCACTGATAAGATAGGAAGATTTCAAATAGTACCTTCTTGCTTGAGATAAGTGAAAGAATTTTTTTCCCTACTTAGATCTTAAGATTAAAAAGAATACATATATACAGGTACATATTTTGATGGCAGAACTGCAGACTCTGTACATCTAAAGATAGATACACTTATAGATAGATGATTATCAGCACAAAAATTAAACCAGAAGTTAATTAATTAGTATGAATTCATGGCCATTCCTTTGCTAAGTGCACACCCTTCTGGCTAAGCACATTAAGAGAATTATCATAAGTTACTATATTGGGACATGTCTATTAGGTTATGATTGGGTAAGTGTGATGTATGGGTCCGAAGGAGAGGAATGATGTAGAATTTTAATTTGAAATATGCAAGAAAGTGGGAAGCAACTGTCAAATCATCCTATTGGAGATGGGTTCATGCTGTAGACAAGTAGCACAAGAATTTTTCTGTTTGGCTTCCTTCATGATTGCTGGAAAAATCCAGATTCTGATGAATTTTCCTGCACAGTGATGCCCTACAGAGCTGAAGTGCATTTTGTAGAAGCATACTGTGGTTTTGATTAACAAATGAAAACACAGTAATGAGTTCTTCCTGTAGACAGCTAGTAGAGACACTATCATTATGGGCACCTTCTTTTTCTCACAGGTCCTCAGCAGAGGACTCCAAAGAAAACTCTAATAAATGAGGCATGTTTTTTCTGTTGTTGTATTATGCAGCAAGTTCATGGAAAGTAAGTTGGCGAATGAGGGTGCTTACTGTACTTACAGCAGCATATGGCATGGGCATGCCATTTCCCACTAGAATCCCACAGGTTACCCCAAGCACTGCTACTGGTTGTCATGATAGAAGAAGCTTAACCAACAATTAGATATTAAACAAGGCAATTTTCAGGAGAAACAAATAGGAAATATAGCAAAATTATTACTATACTGAATGAAAAAAAAATAAAATCCCCAAACCTAAGTGTTCGGAAGTAGTAAGGTCAGTCAAACACTCCTTCTGCTTATGCAGATCTTGGTTCTTGTCCAAATACTCACAACCAGAATCCTCTAAAATACTGTCTCCAAAAACCTGCTGCTGAGATAGTAACCACTACTCATTCAAGTGTATTCATTCAATCTTCCATTGAAATTGGAGCATTCTGTTGCCCAGAAGTATCAAGGAGTTGATAAATAAAGATACTGCTCTTTAGATCTTAGTTGTTCAGTAAGAGCACTGAAGACCTTCCTTCAAATACTAAAGATGTAGTTGCCGTCAAAATGATTGTCAGTAGTATCAGCAAATTTTCAGACAGTATAACTAAATCAAACTACACATGTTCACCAGACAGTTTTCGCTAATCCTTGAGACTTCACAAGTGAATTTAACACATCAGAGTGTAATATCACGTGGTTTTGTCAACCAGAGCAGTCTGCTCTAGAATTTATATGAATTTTCTGCAGAATATTATTCTGATCTAAATCACATACAGACTGGTAACATGAAATATTAACTGTTTCATTCATTATTCTGGTTTTGGAAGTATTTCTATAAACTGATAAAACCAGTCTTCATCTATGTCTAATATTAATCTAGCTTCCACTCAATCTTCTGCAAGCAAATGTCTAATCAACTTCAACCAATGCATGAAAAGCATTTTACAGAGCTGTCAGCAAGACCAAAAAAAAAAAAAAAAAAGAAAGAGAGAAAAAAGATGACATATTGGTATAACTTGCTTGTACTTGCCAAGATCGCACACTGCGTTATCACAGCCTAAAATAAGTCTCAAAGGGAAAAAATAAGTGAAGTTTCAATTCAGTGGAGAGGGAATAAAAGATAACCATCACCAGGATATAAATTATTAAAAGTATATTTTGATCCAACTCCTAAAGCCAGCTGCTACTGAGGTGATTTTGCTAAAAACCAAAAATATGTTAGGGACTTAAGAGAAAGGAACAGTGGAAGGTGATCGTAAAATCTTCAGCTGCTATCTCTGTCACTCTCACTTTGATTTAGATCAGCTCTCAGATCTTTAGATCTCCAAAAACAGTTGTAAGGGAAGCACCAAGAATTTGTAATAAAAATGAAAGTCACAGTCAGTGCTAGTGAAGTATAATGTATCACTGTACTTAAAAATGCCTGCAAAAAATAGCAAATACTTGTTCAAACTGAGATGGAAACATTAACACTTGACATAGCTATATTTATTTCGCAAAATGAACAGATTTTGAACTATTCCTATCAATTTCTTCTTTTAAAGAAGACAAAGGATGGAACACCCTGGTTACATGGACACAGTGAAATTACAATCTCATTAAACAATACATAACTGGATAACAGTATATAATTGTTATAGCTAAATGCAAGTTTCAGGCACCAGTGTCAAAACATAGAGATATTCTGTGCAAATGACCCTGCAAGTTAAACAATCTGGCTATGAATGGAAAAAAAGAAATTAAGTCACACAGATGATGTTGATCCACTGACAGCATGTAAAACAGAGGACAAAAATAGTCAGCCAGCAAAGAGAAATATTAAATGCTTTCTTTGTAGCACAGTAATAAATGAAAACCTATTTTAAATGCCTTCTCTAGTTACTGTCCCCTCCTTCCCATATTTGAAATCCTAAATCTCCATGATAGTGGAATAAATGCATTTCTTCCAACTCACAGGTGACATCGCCAACTATGAGGCTACAGTAGATTTTGACCAGAGAGAGTGCTTATTTGGTAGTCCTACATTAATTATTAAAGCTTTAGCAGGGGTCGCTAAATATGCTCCCTTTGACAGTACATCCTATTTCTAAAGGCTAAGGCATACAGAACTAGGAGATGTGACCTTCTGAAATAGGATAGACTTGAAAGCTGTTCTTCCATATTTATATTGTAATAACTGACCCGTTCACATATGGTCCAAGACCTATCCTAGTGCCGTACTTTATATATAACCCAGTCCATGATATGCACTCTGTATCTATGCTAACTAGAACCCTTGGATGAAAGCATGTCTGGTGTGAAAACCCTGCCTTATATTCTGTGGGAAACAGCCATTCCTGGGGAGATATCCAGAGCCTGAAGCACTTTTAGGCTAGCCTCGAATAGATCTATGGAAATTTAATATTTGAATACTTAAATAGTTCTAGATCTTTCAGGACTAAGGTTTGAGAGTTAAGAGTTTAAGGCAGCAGCCAGGAGCATGGGTCCCTTGTATTGATGTAGTTTTTGAATCAGAAAAGCACCATTTTCTTTTGGCATTTAAACCAACATGTAGTTTCAAGTTATAATTAGAAACCAGGCTATTATCAATGCAGAAAAGAAGTATTTCACACCAAGATTAACATTTACAGAGCTAAAAATCAGAAGAAACAAACAGTAGATTGTTGTACTTACTAAGAAAGTTAGACAACACAAAATTGTTAAGGAAAAGAAATCCTGGTGGGGTTTTTTTTGTTTACTTGGGGTTAGGTGGTTTTTGTTAGTTGGGTTTTGATTTTTTTTTGTGGTTGGTGGTTGTTTGGGGTTTTTTTGTTTTTGTTTTTGTTTTTTTTTTTAACATTATCTGCTCTTCTTGTTGTAATGGCCTAGTTGTTATAGCAACCATTCATACTCCAGCAGACTTCCACAAAAGGGTTAGTACAGACAAACAATTCATGTTTTCTTCAGCAACAGTTCAAAAAGGACTGTAAAAAGAATAGTACAGGGGTTCTTCCTAATCAAATAACAGCATGATAACACACTTACTTACCTTCTCCAGCCCCTCAATCTACTTAGTACTCCAACCCCTTCACTCATGTTGGGAAATAAAAAGTCTGTGGCTAATTTCTCTTGATAGGACAGCAGGAATCACTAGGTTAATGTTCACAAACCTAATTGCCAATAACAGCTGTGGGACTTCTCATGGTTGGGACCACAGGATTTTAACCCCTAGTTTACAGATGACAAGATGCTGTAAAAGTCCATCCAATTCTCTTGTGATAACTCCAACTTCACAGTTAAAAGTAGTAAGCAGTGTTGCATAATAAACCTGAAGATTTCTTTCAGCAACTGCATGGTAGAATATTTAAGAATCTATTTTCTTTTTTTCTGTGTTTGCTGTAGATTGCATTTTAATGGGAGGGGAACTAGTAGATCTAAAAGGTGATTTATCAGTTTTATCTGTAAGGTGTTCATTTTGAACTTAAGACTGAGTAAAGTCAAAAAGTATGTAATATTACTGTAAGATAATTGTGATTCTTTCCTTAAAAGGGAATGTATGCACACAGCTTTGGGTATGCATAATGAAGCTGTAGTTCTTAAACCACAGAAGTAATTATACTGAGTTCATCAGACTATCTTTTCTATGACTGGGTGCAAATGAAGTCACATCTGTGTAAGAGTCAGTCAGTGGTATTCTGCTTTGGACAGAAGGGTTCAGCCATCCCAAATTGGACACTCACTTCACAAGACTGAAAAAAAATAATGCTTAAAGTGACCTTGCCCCACTTAAGCTTAGTCAACTGACAGTTTCAACTTAATTAGTGAACAAAAACTTTAAACCAAGAGTTAGATGCAAATATTTACACTGGCAAAATTTTAAGACTTTTGAATTTAATAATAAGACAGAATTTAAACGCTAATCCTCTAATGACTGCAAAAACTGATTAAAGTACAGTTAAGTTCTACTGTAGTAGATAATGGCTCAAATTAGCACTGAAATAAATTGCCCGTGTGATAGAAGCAAATGTCCATGTGGGTCCTTTTGAAGGAATCCTGTCTTTGTGCAGCAGACCTATGTTTGTGGGAAATACTGTAATATTTTGTGCTATATCCTTTCAGCAAGAACATTTCAATATTCACATGGTCTGTAGAACAAGTTGTTGATTCAGTTCTGTTGTGCATTCAGCATGACTTCCAGATGTCCTGGTTCTTGGATGCATAATTACACAACTTCAACATTAAGTAACTACATTTTAATATTTTATAAGTTGGGGTAGTATGCATATATTCTGTATGAGAAGCTACTGCATGAAGACTTTCAGATATTAATATTTAAATATTTGCCATTCTACATCCTCTGCCTATGGTTGAAAGTATGTCTTCTTCATGTCTCTGTATCTTGCATCTCAAATACCATATGTAGTTCTGGTTCCCCTTTCAAGAAAGTAGACTTGTAAAACTGCAAAAGACCTAAAGAATGTCATCACAAAAGATGAATGGCATAGAATAGCTTTCAAACAAATGACTGAGTAGTTCTTTACATTAAAACAGACTGAGTCTTAACCCAGAGATTTCTGGAAGCTAGAAAGGTGTACTATATGTGTATCTGACAGGCTTGTTCTTCTGTATGATACGCCAATAACCCATATCAGGGACAGATTACTGTCTAGATCAACCTTTGCTCTGTTGCAGCATGGCTATTCTAATTTCTTTTAGTTTTACCTTAAAAGTGGATGAAACTGTAAAGAACCTGAATTTATTTCTGTATTTTTTTTTTTTAAATAGGTCTGAGAATACGATTATTCAATTTTTCTCTCAAGCTACTAAGCTGTTTCTTATACATAATTCGTGTGCTCCTGGATGATCCTACACAAGGACTTGGCTGGTAACGGTGTTTTTTTTGTTATTTCTGCTTGCAAAGCATTGTTTAACTTATACGAAAGAAATTAGTTTAATGAATAAATGTTTGATATTCTGTCAATGGGGATTTGGCTTTATGTCATACAGATGTGTTTAAAGTATTATAAAGCCAGTCTTACATTGTGAATGTAAATAAGAACCAAAATAACAATATTCTTTTTTCACTTTACTGCTAAAATAATCCTGGCTATTTGCTCAAATACTGTGCATCAGATATAGTTGTGCAAACTTATATCTTTTTGTTGTATTATTACATAACATTTCTATGTATCATACTTATGTTTATATTTATAAAAATCAAATTGCAAATATCTGCTTGCCAGTTTATGCAACATTAATTTTAGGATTTTACTTAATTCTACTTAAATAATTTTACTTAAGTAATTTTACTTAAAACCCCAGATCCTGGGAAAAAACAGACGAATATATGAAACCTGGCTTTCATGCAGATGACGTTGATAATTTTGTAGCCCTCTGCTTTCTCTTAACGCTTAGAAGAAAGCAAGACCAAAAGTATACGCTATACTCATGATGATCTCTGGTCATAATGCGTGATTTTGCACACCCACAATTGTCAGTATGGTATTCTATGTGGGTCATTGTGTACTCTGTTGGTTTTTTTTTTTTCATGTGTTATACAATCAACCACCAATTGTAGAAGAAATTCTATTTATAATTTATTCAGTCTTGTACTTCAGTTGTATTTGTGTCCTGCATATATTGAATCTTCTTAATTCTAAATGCTAATAAGCACCACATTTTATTAACTTACTTGCTTTCACTTCATTTGATTCTAGTGGCCTTAAATACTGAAAGAAATAAAGCACAGATGAAAATACTAAGCTTGAGATGCTAGAACTAGCACTCTTCACACAATGTTAGGCAAAGGACAAAATATGACTTCTAGTTTTAATATTTGAAAATCAGTTAAATCCTATAAGGGTAATACTATAAAAAAACTAGTGCACTGGAGAAAGACTATATTTTACAAGAACCAAATCCAAAGCAAAGCGAGTTAAAGAATATCAGCTTTACTCAGCAGTGCATGAGAGAGGGATGTGTGAATGGGAAGTACAGAAGATGCATTTGAGAATTTTTTTTGGTCAAAATTTATTGTAAGAAATTAGAACATCTGAAAAAGGACCAGAAAAAAAGTCTCCCTGGAAAAGCAAGAACTGCAAAAAACCCATTTCTTGACTCCACATGTATCTTAGAATGTCTCTTCAAGGAGAGGAAATGTGTAGGGAGGAAACAAGCTGTAAAGATTTTGCAAAACCTTTAACAGTGATGGAGAAGAGAAAATCCATCCTTAGAAGTTTAGGCATAGTAGCACAGCAACTTAGGGACTTGAAATTTTATAGCTGATGATGCTTTCTGGCATGAAGAAGCTGCTGATATTGTTTCGTTATGAGAACTCTAGTGATCCCAAATGAGTGTATTATACTGCAAGGTTATATCTGGGTATGCAGAACAGATTGGAACATCAGCACTTCTGCCACAGGTGTACTTCGATACTTTTGTATTCATATGCAAAGATTTTCTGCATCTTGCAGACTGCTTAATTCCCCAGACCTTTCTTGACATGTTTGTTCCTTCAAACTAAATGTTTAACAATTCACCAGCCGGAGAGCATATTTGTCTTTTCGATATCTATTATTCCCTTATATTGTGTTGTGGTACATTAGAGAGACTAGTTAGTTTGTTCTATCTCTGTATAACATTTGTCTGGCTGAGAGGTTTCAGATAAGTCACTTCTGCATGCTCACCAAGACTGCAATCTTGGAAGCTATGCCAGACAAATCAGCCCTGTGCCCAAATGGCGCCCTATTAATGTCAACGGTTTTGCCTACAGAGATCCTGAGGGCTTAATTCCTAAACTACTGCCATAATGCATTCTTACAAGTGTTAGGAAAAAAAAGTCCTTTCTAGGTAATGTCACAGGCTGATGAAAGAAACTACTCAGTGTGCTGAGAGCATGGCTACAGAAAACATTATCACCTGGTTGTTTTTAAAGTGACAATTCTGGAAGAAAGGCTTTTCCTTACAGACTCCCCCTGCAGATTTATTTCCTGTTTTTCAGAAATGCCTGCACAAGTTAGTGTCTTTCATTTACTCCTTCAGGCACAGCGGGTGTACAGGGAAGTGCTTAAGACATAAAGCATCCTTATTAATGGATACCATTTAACACCTGTCCCACTCATAGTTGGTGAAACTACAGCTACTACTACTCTGTGGTCTGCAAATCCTTTTCTTTTCTGCTGACCTTGCTCGCCAAGGATAATCAAGGATATTTTTCATCATTTACACCAATATATATTCCCACATCCATACATGACTATTTGAAGGGAGGATTTATGCCAGCAACTCAAGGCAACATCACATATCTATAGCAGATATTTTTTTACATAGGCGTTACCAGTTTCTTACTTGAATTACTGCTGCATGAATCTCAAGCCCCCTTCACAAGAGCATATGAAGTGTGATTTGATGCAGTCTTTCCTTTTGAGAGTATGGCAGGTATATGCGCTCTTTCTATCCCAGCCTATGTAATTGGATTTCTAGTATCTCTTGATCTTCAATATTTATTTTCTTATTTCAGCTTTTGAAAGTATAATTTCAGTTGTTTTCTTTTTAAATTGGAACATGTTTGAAAGTAAATCTTTAAAAAATGTAACCTGAAATGCTTCACAGTCCTTTATCTACAGATACAGAGCACACATGGAACTACTTTCTGAAAGTTGTTTTATGTTTTAAAATGTCTATATCCATTGCCTGAGGTTTCAAACTATTTCATGCATTTTATAGAACACTTAATAATGTAATTAACATCCTTTTCCTCCTGTATGTTTTTATGATCACGTTCCCATATACATTTGCTAATGAAAATGGACTTTGCATGGATGGGATGACAACTATCAGTAAGGAATTAAACCAGAGTTGTTCCAGTCAAAACTACACACCTGGAACGATTGATTGGTGAGTTCTGAATTTAAAAAAGCAAACAAAAAGCCCACATAATGGTGGGAAGGGGAGGAAAACACTAAGACAAACTAAATTCCATCTGGAGTAGTGAGATTTTAACATATAATAGTGATGTTTCCATAACTGTCAAGCAATTACTTCTGTGTTCCTGTGTATTCAGAACTGCCTTTAAGATTTTAAATGTTTCTCTGATTGTGTAAGTGAACTGCTGGGTTGGATTCTCTGAGTTCCATCAATGCTTATACCTTGAAGAAAAAAAAATGGGTGCCCTTATTTAAAAAGCAATTATGACTAGCAGTAAATGACTCATGGATGCCAGATTCCAGTAGCATCAAGTGCCTGTTATCATTGAGATTAGTGAATACTAAGTCAATATGAGATTTTTCAAGAGATAACAGGCCCTATGAGTTAAATATCATTTATATCGTTACACAGATAACAAAAAGTTCATACACAAGAATTGTCAAGTTTCTTTATACTACCAAAAATAATTATTCCTCTGCATCTCTAGAATCAAAAACTCAAATTGATTTATTCTTTCTGGAATCATAGGGGATGAACTAGAAGCCACTGAAGCCAATGAAAGATTTTGGTGTCACTGGGTGCTGGATTACTCCCATGGGAACCCAATGAATGGCTCTGGATTAGAAATACAAGCAATGTCAATACTCAGTAGATAACTACCGATTTAAAATTTTTATTACTGAGATTTTTTTTTAAAAATAAGGCTGTTCTAATTTCCATTCACATGTACAAATATTTTTTTCTCTTGATTTTGTTCAAAACACTAACCAGATTTTGATTAATTTCATATTTATTTTCTTACTATAATGAACAGGTCTCCTATTATTTGGGTGAATCGAAGCTTGCCTTTATGGGGATTACAGGTAATATGTAAATGGACAATTTAACTATTGCCATTTAATAACTGTTGGCAATATTGATTTATAGCATTTTAGTGGTGTTCGGATATTCAGAAAAGTTGATAGTAACAAAGAAATCTACTTGATGACCAAGTGCAACAAAAACATAAAGATAAGCTGATCTAAGTGATTTGAATTTATATGGCTTTACAGTATACTTATAAAGCATTAAATCTTATAACAAAATATCGTAGAATTAACATTTTCTCTTAGACTTATCAAGCTCTGTTGAGTGAAGTAGTCACTGTTTTCTCTAATGATGAGTTTAAATTTTGTAATTGCTTATGACTATCTTTTGACATGCTTCATGGACTTTCTTGTTAAATACACTAGAAAGCTAAAATTACTTCGTAATATAGAAGCCTACATGGTTAAAGGAATATGTCATAAAAGATGCACTACATCAGTGCTTTGTGAGTCTTTGAGATCTTTTGAAGTCTGTGGTTCAGTACTCAGTGTCCTGGAGCCTGCTTCTTTTAGGAACACTTCTTTTACTTGTGGACAGTGCTATGGGACTTCTCCCTGTGAAATGTATTTTTCTACTAAGAATTTCTTAAGCTTCCAGAATGGTTATACTGTTATATTCTTGCACCATGCTTAGTGGAATGCCATTACAATGGTTTGTACCTCTGTGTAATATACAATTTATTAAGGGAAGAATCCCTTGATGAAAATACCTTCCAATGCCTTGCTTAAAGTATGCACAGTTTGAATAAATTTTGACCTAGGCATTCAGATTACTGTGTTCGATTATATTAAAAGATACTGAGAGATTTATTTGTTTATGATTACAGTCTTATTCTAATAAGTTTGTTTAATAAACATAGGAATTTATACATACGTGTATGTATGTGTATATACACATGCATTCATAGTAGGATATATAGAATAGCTGCAAACAAAGATTTATTTTTATTTGAGATACAACCTGAGTTTATATAAACTCTCTTATTTGGAGAAACTGATATCATATTTTGATTGCATATTTTAATAATTTTCCAATTCATAGCATCTTGTTTAATTCTAGAGAATGATATTGTGAGTGTAAATAGTGCACGCTTCTGAGTTTTCAGTAGTAGTGAGCATTAGTTTAAAATTAGAAATCCTGAGGCTTGTTTGACTTCAGGCTCCAGCTGAATTTGTACATCTTCTTGATAGAATATGCCCACAATATACATTAAAATACAAATATTTGTTATGCAAGGGATTTAAGTAAGTTTTGTGGTTATTTAATATGTATAAAGTTTTAAGTAATTTTTTTACTTTTTTAATATTTGACTATTTAAATACTTTTAAGAAACATAGTACATACACTAACTTCATATAATCTAAGTGAAGGCTGATAAGTTGAGCTCAGTTGCATTTAAATATTAAAATCAATAATGATTAATCTGTATTGTTTTTTGCTGATTTCAACTTTCTGAATTATACACATTAAATAAGCATTGTTTTTTCCAAACATTCATAACACATTTACAGAAAGGTAAAGAGCTGACTATCTTCCATTATTTACAGCTTCCTCTTTCTCTCTCTTTCTCTGTCTTGTGAAAAGATCTTGTTACCTTTTAGGAACAGACAGCTGAAACTTGAGAAACAATCTGGTGGGCTGTGTATGGGGCTCTCTAAAAACCATGGAAAGGAAACTCTACAGGCTCTCTGGAGTGTTATACTTGGAGGAGAGCAATGAGACTCAAGTCACAGCCCGTGCTTTAGTCAGAAAAATAAGAATATCTAAGCTTCATGCTAAATGCTGTTAGCTGAGATGGTTTCAGAGGTTGCATGGAAAAGCTGTTTTGTATTATCTTTTACTTTTCGTTGTAATGCTTAATGTCATATATTCTTTAGAAGCCAGTATTAATACATGCATTTTATCACTTCACTTAAGGTTTCTGTGGCTTTAATAAGTCTCTTTGAAACTCTGCTGCTGAGTTATCTAAGCTACAAGGTAAGTACTTCTAGTTATTCTCAAGCATAATTCATCACAAAAATGCATGTATGAGCAGCAAGTTGAGAAAAACACACATGTAAAGGACAGCATATTGTCACAGGCAGCCCTGTTCGTGTTTCCCAAATTTATGAGCAAACAGTAACATCTAGAGAGTGGAAGTCAGAAATGAAATTTCCATTTTTTTCCGTTGTGCACTGGCACATTGTAATTTGAAAACACATTCTCAAAAGTGACCTTGATTTTTCGATACTGATTTTTCAAGTGCATGGTTTTATATCTATCCATAATGCAATGGGCATGATTCTCATTGATGTCAAAGCTGTAGCTAGTCAGTATCTATAACTCAAGTTTCAGGTGTCTAAAACTGCACACCAAAAAACTATGCCAAGACAGTACTTTTTTTTTTTTTTAAATTATAGATACCTATGTACTTGTGTTGTCCATCTCTCTGATGCTGTTGGAACATCTTTGCAAAATGCCTTGAAATCATCTGATGTGAACACAATATATTTTTGTATTTACACTTTCCTTAAAAAGTTATGTTTTCCTAATCTTTGTATTCAGTTTTCTTCATTACATTTTGTTATGTGCTATCTTAGTGAGTTTTTGGTACTCTGCATTTTTAGTATCTTCAGGAGAAAAATACTAAAATCATTTATCAAAGTTAATATGAAAAGACTTGGTTTGTAAAGCTGAAGAATATCTTGAAGCATAATCTTTTTTTTTTTAATTTTTGAATTACTGACATTCAGTAGCTATCAGAGCCACCACTGAAGTGGTGTACTTAAGTTGTACTTGAGTGTGCTCATCAAGTGATTATGGCATAAATGTTTTCCTTCGCACCCAATAACTCTAAGACGCTTAAAACTGTTTACTGTCTAAAAATTGTTCTTCTTAATCCTTGTAAGTACCATATATGTTTATGCGTTGGGGGTATAAATGCAAATCAATTATAGGCAGAAATAATCCAAAATTAACACATCTAGTGCCAAAATAGTAACCAGCAATCACAGTTTGTATTGTTCCTGAGTTTATTGGGCAGCATTTTCTCCCTATCCATTCTGCTTGTGGTCTGCATCAATTTCAGTGAGCACAGAAGATGAGAGAAATATTGGCAAGTCAGCTCTCATGAGAAGTTACTTATTAATGTGCAATGGGTGTAAAGCTCTACTATCCTGACTTGCTGCATATACCTGTCATGGAAGTTGAGGCAATTTTATGATGACTATATTTCTACTGCCCAAAAGGGAATAAGAGTAATGTAAGGAAGAATAATAATAGTGAAATGCACTTTGGCAATCCACCTGATGCAAACCCTTCCTTCCCTCTGGTCCTTTCCTCTTTGTTACAATCTGGAAATGTCATGACAGAGCCATTTACCCCCGTTTTGCACCAGTCTCGGGAAGCCAAGAAGGCTGTTATTTCGCACACTGTAAGGCCTTTCTGCACATCCAGGATAACCAAAGGAATCTTGGTTCATGTAAATCTGTGACAGATTACCTATTTCATGCCAACATTTCCAAAGCTTTTATAATTTAGGCACAAGTCAGAGGACGAGCCAGGAAGAAAACAACAAGAAAAAGATTGTGTTTGCATTTGTATGCACATTGCTAGGATTTCACAAATAACTTGTAAAATAAATAAAGCAGTCATTTGAGAGAATACTCCAAGGAATGTGCCTTTCTGATACTTGGTTGATGATATATGAGAAATGATTCAACATGCAGAATAGTGAGGACATAATAGGATATCATGCTACTAGGATACAGTGAATTTGCATTTTTTATTGCTTTTATATAGAGAGGAATACAAAGAATGTAGCACTGTATTACACTGCTGATCACTTAGATTCAAGAATGAGTGGTTTACAATCTGCATTCTCACAGGTTAACCCATTACATGAGAGTTTGCCCTTGGCCAAAATTCTGAAAGATGTCTACGTCAAGTGCCAAAAAGCCCTGACATGTACTGAAGTGTTTGTGGCAGAAATACAGAACTTTGATCTTGTAGTCCTAATTCAAATATTAAACACGGATTGTCTAAGGATTGTCTTCCTTACTTCTCTCTCAAAAGCAGTTGGGAAAAAGAAAATACAAAGTAAAGATAAAAGAAGATGAAGGCAAAGGAAGGAAGGACTCGCTATAGAATACTGCTGTCTTTCCCTAACTTAATTTCATTCTTCTTTTTAATATTTATTTCTTAGTATGTTAGTATCTTAATAGCAGGATTAGAATTAATAAAGAGAAATGATTCTATGATTCTATGAAATATCCAGACCACTGTGACTAACATGCAGAAGCTAATGAAAAAAGATTAAGAGAAAATGAGCTGGAATTATTTCTTTGGAAAATACAACATATTTGCATTCTTCTTTTGCTTTATATTTTGCCATGAAGTTCTATCAGAAGGATGTACAGAGAGTGGCTCATCATTTGTAACAAATGTTAGTATGGACAACAGGGCAGTCACCTGTGCATAGGGGGAATCAAAACAGTTGATTTGATGGTAAAATCTTCTGAGCAGGGCATGTCCTTTGGGTATATGTCTCTGCAGCTCTTGCGCGCTACTAGGGCTTTGTCTCTAGTTTTTAGAAACTCTAAGACAACAAGCATTAAGGTAAGAAAAACACAGTCAAATGCTAAAGCATTGTAAGGCAGGATTTGAAAGATTTAGCAGCTTCTAAGAAAAACAAGTAGAAATAGTTGTAGATAAAATAATTTGCCAGCAGGATAGTCTGTTACTTGTCTGAAGATTCACTGAAAAGCAAGAATTATTGAAAAGATAAATTCCTTAGGACAGGAACCTCACCTCCTTATCTATGTGTAACTGTGCATGTAAAAATAAAAGTAAACTAACCTTTGAAGAATGAAAAAGCAGAGACAAGATGTCTGTGTGTGATGCCAAGGTACCTAAAAAATGCAACAGAAGAAAACAGGAGCATATTATACTCTTCATTAGCTGAGAGAATGGGTTGACTAGTTAATGCAATTAGAATTCTTCATTTGAGCTGTCGTAGTAACTAGGTCATAACAAGGAAATATATGGTCATCTGAACACAGCGAACTGCTCTTTTAAAAGTATAGGTTTAAAAACATATTTTTACCTGTGAGGTGCATTATGATAAACAGTAAGAAAAATAGGCCAGAATAGCCTATATTCTGTATTCACATTTGACATATGTGTTTAAATCTGAGAGGAATGATCTTCCTGAAATTCAGGTAGTGGGAGACACTCCATGTGTGGCATTAGAATATCACATATATTTCTCATCAAAACTATATGTAAGCCTGCTGTGACATGGTGGGTTTTTTTGTCCTTTTCTTTGAAGGGAAATATCTGGGAACAAATTCTGAGAATACCCTTTCTCCTGGAAATAATTAACGCTGTCCCTTTCATCATCACGGTAAACATATTTAAATTTATATATTTGTACATTGCACTTTTATAGCTGCATAAATACTCTTAATTTTTATTGAAGTAAATTTGAATCTTATGTGGATGACAAATTTGTGCCTGTGGGAACAGAAATTTGTGAACAAGAATAAGATAATTTGCTACTTGAATGAAGTAGTAATACAGATCACTTCCCCCTTCTTCCCTGATAGGGGACAAACAAAACCAAAACCATCTGACTCAAACTACAGCAAAATCAATAAAATAAGCCAGCTAGATATAAAAATCTAAGAAGCTGTGGTGTCTGCACTGAAAACTGACTGTCCTTATTTTATCAAATTATCTTACATACAGTTCATCACAGAAGAAAAAAAAATGTTACTTAAAGCCATATCTCACACTGGAAACACATTAATAATAAGTATATTTCCCAAGTGTTTCATTGCTGCTTGAAGAGAAAAGCTTTTAATGCATTTGTTAATTTTTCTTTCAGATTTTCTGGCCAGTCCTAAGAAACCTGTTTATTCCTGTATTTTTAAATTGTTGGCTGGCAAAGCATGCTTTAGAGAATATGATTGTAAGTATGACAAAGAAAATAACTATTTTAGAGTTTCTATTTTTTTAGTATATTTTCTTTAGTGGGATTTTGGCAGTACAGTTCACTTTTAAGAGGAAGCTAACCAGATCTGTTAGGAAGCTAACCAGATTATACAAATGGCCAAGCATTGCTCAACCGCTTTCTGCATCAAAATCAGAAAAAATTAAGACATCAAGTGAAATCTCAATTAGTATAAATTTACTGTGCAGATAAGGGAAATTTGGAGTGGCTGGTTCTTTTGCAACTCTTCCATTCACGCACTATTGCAGGGAACTCAACTGCTATGCCTTAATTGGGCCTTGCTGCCTGTAATTGGTAAGACAGACATGAGCAGACAGACCTTAAGGCAGCTTGCAATAGTATCAGAATTGTGCCAGCATGAACAAAGAACTAGTTAAATAATAACAGAATCACAGCTGGCTCTTTTGCACCCTTCTACATGATCAGCAAATTCTAATTGCATTTAAATGACTGCATTTTATCAGGGCATTATATAATTCCTCTATAGAATCAACTCATGCTTTATTAATTCAAAACCAAAAATAACACCTCTTTTCCATTAATATAGAATGATCTTCATAGAGCCATCCAACGCACACAGTCTGCAATGTTTAACCAAGTCCTCATTTTAATATCTACCTTACTATGTCTTATCTTCACTTGGTAAGTGGGCAAAACCCCTTTGTTTTTATTATATATATTGCTTTTCTTCCTTTATTACATGGTGATAAAACAGGCATTGCGGAAATCATGCATGGAAATAAAAAGAGTAATATACTTGCAGTGAAAGTGTTAACTAGCACCTGATACTACTGGGGTCCCTATACACTGGGTTTGGAAACAGGTTGTGTATGCATGTGAAGGGGAATCATACTCGCTCTAAGGAAAGAAATACAGATGATACAAAAACACAGGAGAAAGAAGTGGGTGAAAATTTACATATGTACCAAGAGTGCAATCTCAGGAGAAAAGTCACTCAAATTTGAAGAATACCAACAGAAGTACCCATACTAAGGTCACCTTCCTCTGACTGGTGGGACAGACAGAAAAGTATGCAAGATCTCAGCCTTAACACTCTGATGACCAAGTCAGGTTCCCATGAGGAGTATAGGGGACAGCTGTTAATAATCTAGATTACAAAAAGTATAGATGTTATTAATCTAGGTTACAGAAGGTAGTGGATGGTAGGTTCAAACAACCAAAATGTGTTAATCTCAACAACGTTTTGCTGCAAGACCTTGAAAACTTAAATTTACAGGGTTTGGGAAGCATGGAGAAAAATCTGTTGAGGGCATTAAATAGGGAAATACTTGGTAAATGAAATTCATGAGCTACAGATTGTTGGAGGCTAGGAAAAGATCCACAGGAAACACCACTTGATTGCCTCATTTTTATATTATGTCATTAGGGATCTGCTGTTGACCAGGGCTGGAGACAGATAAAGTAGGATACTTGAATCTTAGGTCTCACCCAGTATGGTCATGCTTACGTTTGTATACGTGGATAGTGGTTATAAGGTAGCTTTGTAGCTTTCTTAATGTACAGCAGTAGTGCCTGAGAAGCAAGTGTCATATATGGGGAAAAAAAAGTAGAGGAAAAATATGTGTGTTATAAGACAGTGTAAAAGGGGGCAGTGAACAGAGAAAATGATTCTGTGTGGAAAGGCTAAATCACCTGTATTTATTCTGCTAGACAGGGTGCCTTTGGGTCAGCACACTGATAAAGTTTGGTCTGTCATTTTGGAGACAGTGATTTGATTTTCTCTTACTTTATTTCTCTAGCTTGTTTTTCTGATAGCCACTGTTATGTGCTGCCTAACCCTTTTGGTAATAACAGTGTGAAATAACACATGGCCTTTCCAGTCTTGTCCCTGTCTGTCCTTTATTCAAGAACAGGAGTTTGTTCCAGCCAGTGGCTAAACGAATGGTCCAATTTTACCCTTTGTCATATGGCCACACAACTGCATAATGACAAATGCTGCCAGTTCTAAACAGGAATGAATTTTTGTGAGATTAAATTTCCTATTGAATATTATGGGCTTCTAAGAGGAAGTTTTATATGAATAAGGACTACAACTCTTGAGCCAGAATGCATAAAATTCTATCACTGTAGCACTTAGACATTTTTAGTTGGCTCTAATTTTGCTTTTTAATTTTTCACATTACGAAACACTCAAGTAAATATCCTTTTTTACTAGCCTACTTCAATATTTTACTGAACTGCTGAACAAAATATGTATCTAGTTCTCACTGAAGTAAGCTAGTAACAAGAATGTTTCCTAAGAACTCAGTGTGATGATCCCTGGTTGAATAAGGTATAGAAGCTGCAGCTAAACAGAACAACATGCTCAGCACAAGGCATTTTGATAACTGACAGTAAAACATGCAGAAAATGGCAAGCTCACCTACAGTAATTACGTCTGGTCCTAACAGCCGCAGATACCAGCTCATTATAGATCATTATATACTGACCTAGTATTGACCCTACTAGACTTCAAAATAAGCTAAATAGGATGAAAACACCCAGTAATGCAATAACTAAGGAAGTGAAGCACTTTTAGAATGACTAAGAATAGTTGTACGAGCATCTGCGGCTTGCCTAAGACTGGAGTTCTGTTTTGGCAATTGTTACTATTGCTTACATGAAAACACACAGTGGCATTTTAACACATTTTTACCCATCTATGTATGATTTTATATTACAGAGTGTATTTTAAAATATCTAAATAATTCTCTATAAACAGTCAAAATCAATTAGCTTAATGTCTTTGATTATGTTACATCTATGATGAGTTGAGACTGTTTTTCATTTTAACAAACATCATTTAGAGCTTATATGAGTTTCTTCATGCTGAAAGAAGAGCAAAGCCCATTTCTGAAATCTGTCCACTTAAGTATGGCTTTCACCAGGCTGATGTTTGACATTTTCTGCAACAGCAAACTAACCAAGTGTATTCCCCCCAAACGCATATGGGAGCCAGCACTAGGCTTACCATACACATAATGGGCACAACACAAAAAAGTTTTGAGCTAGCACCAGTCTGTTTTCATAACCATGTTTTGGTTACATTTAGAGGTCCTACCTTGGTCTGTGAAGCTTCAGTAATGCAAAATTAATAGCCCTAGGCTAGCAGCTTGGATACAGTGCTTATAGTTTCAGGACACTTTCCCTTTGGAGTATATTCAGTCCCATGGGGACATGCTCATGGTGTGCTTTTGGCGCTACTGATAACTGCCCTCACCGTCCCTCCCTGCTGACCTTTAAGGTTAATGAGGTAATGACTTTCAGGCACTGTATGCATTAAGTTGTAAGACCACAGCCCTTTTTTGTTCTTGGTTGACAGACTTGCTTTTACCATCTGCTTCAATAGGAATATTGGCTTCTCAGCACTTCTGAAGTCAATATAACTTTGCAACACTGGGTTCTGTTCAAAACCATACTTTTTTATCAGACAAATAGAAAGAGGTGGCACATAGCTTCGTATGGGGATTACACCATTTTATAAGAACTTTCTACTTCTGTTTTTAATCAGTTCAGTTAGGATGGTGAACTGCGAAGGTACAGCAAAAGTGCTTTCTTACTGCTTCGAGTGAGTCTCAAACCTTTTGTTAGTCTTTTGATGGTCATTTCTGTGAGAAAGTTTAAAACAAATAAATGCTGAAACATAAGTACTTTCCAGCACTTAGTTCATATCTAAAAGATGTGCTTTTTAATCAATTTTTCAGAATTTGGTGTATACTTTTAATATATCTAAAAGTAGGTTTTTGCTGAGGTGAAAAAGAGATGCTTTCTTTACTTCCTTGTGCAATAACAGAAACCTGTAGTTCTATATAGAGTACAAAATAGCTGGATATGTACAAGCATATGACATGTCTCCACTGATAATTCTGAAAGTACAGTTTTGCTGCAGAATTTATATTGTAGGATCTTTTCTAAAAGCTCATGTTTTTATAGAGTAAGAGGATATTTATATCAGAAGATGCTTATGTCTGATCTTTGTACGGGTGCAAGTTCAGTGAGCAGGAATGTGCCTCTGCCATCTGTCTGTCTAGCTAGAACTGAAATTATGCTCTCTCCAATGTGGAGGAACTGTTCAGTCCCAGTCACTTAGAAGTGCCTCAGCATACCCATCACCCTGGGGAAGAACCTTGCTGGACCTCCTGGTCTTCTGATGATTTACAGTGGAGGGAGAAAATTTGGTACGTCTAAGCCCAGTACGTTTTTACTTGTTCTTCTAGTGTGTAGAGAACAGCATTGCATTTGTTGCTATTTGACTGGTCGTCTTTCTCAACAGAAACTTACTTTAAAGATCAGTTTGAGGAATCTATATTGTATACAATAGCTGCAAGAAAATGGCATATTTATAGAAAACATTTTTTAAAAATTATAAATGCATAAAAGGAGCTCTTCCTTATCAGCTTTGCTCCTATCTGCATATAATAAGTATTTTCAAAATAACTTGCACCATAGCTGGCAGAAAACCCACAGAAAATTAATGAAATCCTGCCTCATGCATCATCAGCAAACCCATTGGTTACATCTGCACAACAGAATCTTGTAAGTGGTGGTTACACATGTAGACGCATTCCAACTTATGTCTTATAACTCAGGTGTAAGCTTGCAGATGAAAATTTAAAAAAATAAATAATCTAATGTTTACAGCTAATTGGCTGATCTCACAATTTTTAGATATAATTTTTCAAGCTACACTTTGCACTCAGGATATAGTGGGAAAAGGCTTCTGTGTTTTTGTATAATTGTCAATTCTCAACGTTATTACAGAACAAAGAGTAATCACATAACAAAACATTTGCTCTATTCTATTCTTTGATTTTTGATGATAATTGTTTATGGATCTGGAGGTAGAACTCATTTGCATATCTATAAATTCACAAAACCAGCTTCATGTTTCTTTGGTTTACAGATTACATGCAAGGATTTTTGTCTCTTTTCTTCTGATTTTAAAGACAGATGAGGATATCCAATAATTTTACTTTCTTTAAATACTTCAGTGGCCTCCTAACCAGAGCAGTTATACATATACTAAAAGATGTGTGCTCCTATATGACAGCAGTTACTATTGATAGAGTTCTAGTGAAAGTTACAGACCTAGTCAAAGAATGTGTTGTGTCATTTAGCTAATGGATGTTTACACTTGTTTGTCAAATGGAATACTAATTATTTCTGTAAACTGTAAAAGACGACAAATAACAGTAAATTACTATTTCAGGCATCTTTCTGTGACACAGTGAATCATCTATTAAGACTTATTTTGCTTTCTAAATCACTGTTAGTCATATATTGCTAGTGTAGAATGACTAGCTTGTGAAAAAGGTGGCTACAAACTGAGATGGACAATTATTTTTTTCATACTGAAGACTAAGAAGCCTGCACAAACTTTGCTTAATGTCTTCATTAAAAGCTCACTGAGGTCTATGTTAACATTTTTTACCCTTCAGTGCTTTCAACATCAGAAAATTAGGATGTTTCCACACACTAAGTTACAGAATAAATGTAGTGTGCCGATACTGTAGCCACAATGTCAATTACATAGTCAAAATCTCATCTGGAGGAAACAGTATGAATAAGTTGCTTGTAAGGATGAAAACAAATCCAGACAATGATCTAGTCCAAACAAGACAAATCAAGACCTTCAGATTTGGAATACTATGCTACAGAAAAAAACCAACCAAACAAAAAAGGATTAATCCCACGTAATGTTAGAGAAAATAAGGCATCTCAATGCTCCGGTTGCCTTTATTGTCAATAAGTAGAGACAGACACCTTCAGAGGGCAATGCAGATCTGAAGGGAACAAAATCACCACATGGAGGTCTGTGCTTCTCTGCCCTTCTGTGTTGATTATATCAGGAGCCTACAATGGCAGTTCTTCAGGAAAGATGCCTATCATTAAGTAGGAGTGTTGGTGGATTATGTAATGTACAATAAAATGTGTTTTTTGGGGTCTACAGTTCTTTCTGTGATGTTATGTTTTGTTGTACAGCACTCTCAGTGCCCAGGCCCAATCTCAGTATATGATTTAGAGGGATTTTCTGCATTCAAAAATAACACAAAATTAAACTGTCATTATGTCATTTAGTTTGATCAAATCCAATGTTTCTAAAGTGGTAAAGCACATAAAGTCTCAGGATCTAATGGACTAAAAAGGAGTTGCAGGATTTAAATCCCAGAAATCTCTAGAACATTAATTGAAAGTTCTAAGTAACTGTAAATAATACAAAATAAATTATTCAAGTATTACAAGAATCCCACAAAGTATGAAAATAATAGTTGTTGTGCTTCTCTGAAATAAAGCAAATTTGTTTGGAACTTGCTTGTTTCAAACAAAGGATCTCTATTGTATGTTTTGAAATATTCCTATGCAATACTCTCCAAGCATAAACAAATAGATCTAGGAGTAGGCCAGGTAGCACATGTAGTACCTTCCAAATCCATTGTACCAACTTCCAGCCTACCCATGTCCTGCATCTTGATTGCTGGAATCAAGGCAGCACATATGGGTAGAGTTCCTCAATTAGAATTGAGGTCTATTTCAGACACTACCTTAACACTTCCTTAAGTGATTGAACAATAAAAAGGTTGTGCAGCCTCTGGAAGGTCAATAACAAAACATTGCTTAAAATATCCACTTGTTATTTGCAAACAAATAATCTATAAATTCAATTAGAGTTCACCTGAACAATTGCCTTCTGGAAAAAAACTGTGCATGAACACAACAACCACCTTTTCTTCAACTTTGGTCGGAGAAAAACATATTGCATACAAAGGTTACCTTTTCTTAGGTATAGAAATTTCTAAGGTGGCTTTGCTAAAATCTGTATAAGCAGCATGTGAAAAGAGTGTTGCCACAAATAGTTATGAATCTACATTATTTAAATGAAACACAAATTTAGATAAAACTCTTACTATTTCTAATGGAATTCGGACTTACGGGATGGGCCACAACTTTTTCACCTTTGAGAGCACTGGGGATCATTTTTTACATCCGTATTATTAGTACTTAAGGGCCAAAGCCTTTGAGAAAGCTTAATGAGAAAATGTAATGAAAAATTACAATGACAAAATGTAATAAAAACCCAACTTGTTTATTGGATTGATGCCTTTGCTTATTTTTATGCAACTATTGTATTGTGACAACACAGAAATACTATCATATATACATTTCTGTTTTCTTTTTTCCTTTTATTGATAGCGTCGTATTTGTCATAATACATTTTTAAAAGTATTTTTACATGTTTAAGTTCAAGAGTTCAGATCTTAAAAAAGCATATGGGTGATTAGTGCTGTTAAAGAGTGATGCTTAAAAGTATAGGATAAGGACTTATGCTACTGAAAAACTGGTTAGTTGTTTGTGAAAGACAGAACAGAAATCATGCAGAAGTATGGAAGCCCAATCAGAAGTCTTTTTGGCTACCCATCAAACATGGTTTCTATGGAAACCTAGATAATTATACAGTGATTTTCATGCTATTTTAGTTGTTAATTTGGTAGTGACATAATATTTCCTTTGTTAATCTTTTTAGATGTTTCTACATATTTGTTTCTAAAATAATTAGGTCAGCATCTTCCCCATGCCACATGCAGGGAATTCTTTGTGCAACTGATGCAATGGAGCATTTAAAACTAGATACAGAGACCAGTGAGATTAATAATAATTTGAATAGCTTACTTACTGTGGTCTGTGGAACAAAGTCATAAAGGTTAGAGAGTTCAATATAAATTATTTTCTGAGTGTGAGAGATACGTTTGTAGTCATCTTGTCTAATGAAAATAAAAAATAATCAGAAAGACTAAATGGTAGCTCAGAAAGCTGCCATTCACAAAGCCTCTGTGAAATGGAGTATCAACAACAGATTATTTATAAGCAAATCCTCCTATTTTTCTAATATGTAGAGAAATATTAAATTTATGAAGTAAACAATATGATTGAGAGATTTCAGTTGTTTTATTGCACAATGAAGATGAGTTGGGGCTTCAGGTACTTGTGATTTTTTCAAGTTAGGATCAAAGCTTTGCTGATTTTCTAGCACAGGTTGCAAATCATTTTAACCTGCAAATCATTAACCTGAAAATCAGTAGTTCCAAACTGAATTTAAATAAAGGTGGGCAAAGTTAAATTGAATAAATTTGAAAAACAAAATAAACTCACCCACATTTTTGTACCTATTTTGTTCCCTATTGTTGTACCACACAATATTTTAATATTTTGTATGGTATGTAACTCTACATTATAGGTCAGGTAAATCATCCTTCAACAACTAATGCAATGGTAATTTCACCATCTAGTAGTGTGTTGTTTAAATCGATATCAATCTAGGAAGAATTTTCAGCCTGGCTTGCAAGACTTTTACTTTTTGTGGGAGCAAGAAATTAAATTACTTTCTGTTCTGAAAGTTTCAGCCTCTATCCTGTGAATCATTTGTGATCATTCTTGTCTAATAATTTTTACTGCTATGTCAAGGTACTGAAAATTCAGTAATCAGAATATGCATATTTAAGTAAAGTGTAAAAATAGATTAAAAAAACCAAACACCTGCCCAAGAAAGACTTAAAATTTCTCTCAGGTTCTTCTCCCAATATTTTCCACAATAAGTTTCATGTGATGTAAAAACGTCTCTCAGATACCAAGTGCTGCTAATATTTACAATAATCTTGATAACTTTTCATTAAAGATGCATTTAGAATATTGTGGTTGGATACACAGTATTTTGCAAAGCATTATGCAGTCTGAATATGCGATTGGGAGAACAATTTTTTGGCTTTTATTATCATGACATCTTGTAACACAGTAATCATATTACCAGATACCACGACAAGCAAAGGTTGTTCTGGCAGCAAAGACCAATTACCATTATGAAAGGAGGGAAAAAAGGAAATGATTTTGAGTCATATAACATTTGCACTGTTAGAAATACAGTGCTAAAAGACTGCATCTCCATGGCATCCTTTCTTTAGCAATCATATTTTGAATGTTGTGGGAGATAAATAAAATCAAGTTATTGCTAGTATTAACTAATGATGTGTAAAGCAACACATAAAACATACGAACAGGTGTAAAGCAACACATAAAATTCCTCAAAGTTAATCTAAATGCTGTCCTGTCCTTGTTCCTTTGCATGAAGATAGCACAAGAGAGAATGACGATAAGGAATATGTAAAGTCTCAGTAAAATTAAAAATTAAATTAGCAAAACCTGCTTTAACTTTCTGTGCCACATTGATGTATGTAAGGACAGAAGTGGGGTCACAACATATAATTCCATAATTCTCACATGAACCCCAGGATCTATTAAAAGGGTATTTGGTGAAAATCTGGAAGTGATTATCCAATGAGAAAGGACAAATAAGGAATGTCAAAGAGAAATAGAATGCCATATTCTGTTGCCAAAAATCAATTGCCATATTTTCATACATGCAATATGCATTTGAGATATGTATGTCTTGAAAAGTATGAGCATGTGAAAAAGATCCACAGAAAAAGGACAGTCAGAGAAAAGATTTTGGGGATCGAGACATAGGGAGCTATGGAAGTAAACTCAACAGGCATGCAAAGGCATACAAATTATTAGGATGTGGGTTCTCTAGTAAGCTTTCCATTGATTCATGAACACGCATGCACACATGCACCTGCTGCTGAATCACAGGCTTGTAACTAGATATCTTGTGTGAAAATGTAAATGTTACATATGCAAAATATGCATGTGACCTTCAGAACAGGGGTAACAAGAATAACTTTGGTAAAATAAAATGCTAGAATAAAAGTCGATCTGGAATACGACCAGAATCTGCAGGTTGTGAAATACTGTATCATTGTTTTGGTAAAAGAAGTCTAAGGTTTTGCTTTGGTTTTGGGAGGACTTCAATAAAGGCAGGTAAAGTTCTCCTTAAAGGGCCAATTTGATAAGTAAAATAAGCGTTAAAACCCTCTGTCTTCCATCTCTTTCATTTCAGGAAGGCATTACATTTCACATGTTTAGTTTTATCTTTGCAGTAAAATGAAAAACCTGATACTCACATGGTGTCTTTGAGAATGTTATATCATTTTAAACAGTAGCAAATAGAATGCCATGTGTAACAACGGATGACTAATTATGTTGAGGATGTTACTTCACCATTTAAAATTCAATGCCTGGCAGCAAACCATCATCACTCACAATTCCTGGCTCAAAAATGAAGTTGTCATTAGCGTGCAGACTTAAAAAAATAAATATATCTTTCATTGACTGATTCATTAAGCTGACAAACTATTTATTTTACTTTACTAAAATTTGGTGTTTATGGTGGTTTATGCTAACACATTTAACTGTATTATTAGATGCCATCGGTTATTCTTATTCTCTGATGAGCAGTAACTCATTATGCTGATTTGTGATCAGCATAACTTCAGTGATTTGTTCACTTTTATTGTCTTGTTTCATATTCCAACTGTATTTTAAGGGTGTGAAGTTTAACAAAGTTCATATTTCCTAAATCAGAAAGTAAAGAGTTAAAAAAGGTGTTGATATAACTTTGGCCGTACAAACAGAAGCTGGCACCAGCCACCAGGAATTATTTGCTCACACTCTGTTTGTATTGGGCATAACTTTATGGAAGGGATGTCTCAGAGGCTTTGGCAGAGCTAGGAAAGTGATATGAGATGATCTGAAAAGAAGATGGATTTTAGTGCATTTACAATGGATTTTAAAAGAAAAAAAATCTCATTTTTCTCTTCTGTACACTTGGTATTTCATTACCAAGTATTGCAAGAAATTACTATAATGTTTAGACAGATGTTTTTCGAGCAAGTGAAGAGTAGAGGCATAGGCAGTCATCCAAACATAGTATCCCATTCGGGTGATAAACAAATACATGTAAAAGTTAAATGTCCATGGATTCCTCTGACTCACCTGTGTTAGCAATAGGGGCCCCATCCCCTGTGCCAGAGCTCTCACATGCCAAAAACACTGATCTTAAATAAAGGAAGTAAAGAATTAAAAGTGTGATTTATTACAAAAATGTTACTTGTAAAATCAATCTCTGATAATTGCTTGTGGACTTCAACAAAATTCTTTACCAAAACATACAGGTCTGTCCATCCTTTCACCTAGTCAATTCATCTAACAATTAAATGTCAACTTGATGTCAAAGAGTGTTAAAGATTAATCCCTAAATGGTATCTCAGCTCCAATAAATTTTCATTTCTAGCACTGTTAGCAGATATCGCTTTCCATTCTCTCTCCCCCACAAAGTAGAAGTCTGTAAATAAAGACCCTTTAGGGTATAATCCAAATAAACAGCACTCTGATTAATGAGTTCTGCACTTCCATTGGCAATTAAAAGTTTCTCCTAAAAGAAGTTAAAAATAGTAAATTATATTGAGTTTTGTTATCTCTCAACTTCAGTAAAATATCTAACTGCTTAATGTCAGCTTAAAGTTGAATATATGCTCTCATTCTTTGCAAAAACATGGCTATATTTTTTATGTCTGTGGAAGTTGTATGTTTCTGCAATACATATGAAAAATTATATATACTGTATATTAGAGTGGAAGTGCCTGAGTCATAGCAATAAGGAAGAAAAAATAATTGGTATTCATTTAGTAAACACTTACGTATGAACCGTGGGTTGACTTTGCAGACTGAAAACTTAACAACAGGCATGAAATCAAATTTTCAGTCCCTTTGGGCACAGAATACCGTACATAATTACATTTCACAGCAAAGCGGTATGTTTACTAATATATTACAAAGCAGTAGGAGATCATATAAGGGATGAGGCTATTTAAAGGTATTCAATACATTATGGTCTTCTATAATTGCATGGATTCTACTGCTTTGCTTAGCTCTACAGTGTAAGAACTAAACTGTTCACAGCTTTCCAATTAACTTTCGAGTTACCTTTTTATATTTTCAGTACATCTATTATTACTGGTTTACATGTATAACGAACCTTAGTCAACTGCTGAGAATGAGTACTTGTACTTAATTTACTTCTCAGTTACAGTATGTTGATATCAAGAAATTAAATACAGTCCTATATTTTGCAAGTTTGTTATCATTAGTGATGAGCAGTGAAAACAAAGTAAATGGAAGTATTTTGTGCAAAGAAGTTCAAAATAAAATTACTGATGAGAGGGTAAAGCTACATGTATATACATTTAATAGAATTGGATAAATATGGCAAAAAGAATGATTGTGAGTCGTGTTTCAACTGTACTCCTTCACTCAATCTCTTTTTGTTCTCTTTGCTAATATTCTAAAACTAAAAAAAAATGTAGAAAACAAAGATTCAGCCAACTTTAAGGCAAACATGAAATACTTCAGCTTGAATATTCAGAGTGGAAGTCTAATTTTAAGGGCTGTAGTGAGTATGTAGTAAGAATAAAATCTTACTGAATATTCTCCATAGGCTAAGCAATCAAAGGGAAAGTATGCCAGACAAAACATAGCAGAGATTAACTATATAGTGTGCTGTCAGTGCTGGTAGTTATGGTGATCTTCTTTCTTCTTCCTCCCCTGCCTTCGTCTTTTCAGTATTAATAATCCCATATTATTTTGCTGGCTGCTCGAATCAGCTCCTTTCTTCACTCATATGTCTGCTGTTTTTTGGTCATCCTGATAAAACCTGTGCTTTTCCTTTAAATGTTGAGTATAATCAAGTATGCTATTTTGAGAATGTAGCTTGTTGGGATTTCATCATAAACCATCATAAACATACTTGTGATTGTTAAACAGTCACACCTCATACTTCAGCATAGTCCTGTGGGGTTTTGGATTTCACGGATTTTTAGAATGAGTTCTATGCATAGATCCATTCGAATTCTAGCCAAAGAAATTAACAGACTTGAAAGTTTTTCTTCAAGCAAACACATGGCCAAAAGAGGTGGCCCAAAGGAGAAAACTCAGATGGAATTCATATAAACTTCTGTGACTTTGAGGAAGCTCTTTAGCTATTGTAAAGTTCATGCTTTTTCACTCAACCAAAACATTGAATTGAAAACACCATCAGGACTCCACCAGCATTAACAATAGGGAGAAACAGGAGGAGAATGATGATGAAATCATGGAGCTTGCTGATCAAACCAAACAAGACACAGACAGTCCAAGGTATCCAAGTCCTCTGGCTCATAGCTAGAAGAATTGCTAGGGTTCCAAGCAGACACTTAAACCATAAAGGAGCCTACTTCTGTAATATATGACATAATATATTGCTTTTATCTCCTTGCAGTTACCTCCTGTAATTTTGACCTCATGAGACAACCTTTATTTAACGTTTGCCCCCTTTCTGGTATTTTGGCAAACCTAAGCATTAAACCTGGTCCTTAATTCTATCTTGTTCACAGGCCAGTTGTTTCCCTGATCATTGCCCAAACAAGTTCTCTTTAGCTAAAACAATAGGTCAGCAAAGAGGTAACTTTGAAGAATAAATACCTTTCCAGTAGGAACACAATCAAGAGAAAATTATTTATGTGGCACACATTTTCACTTATGCTCTTGTTTTTTTAATAACAAATTATTGTGAAATAAAGGAGCCAAAGCATACCATATGAGCTTTTTTTTTAAAAAAAAAGGAAGGATATACTTTAAGTCATATTGTGGTTAACATACATCCCTTTGGATCTTGTACTGCTCTTTTCAGTGAACTTTCTACTCATTATGAGCCTACAGATAGTGTTCTAAATAGAGACTGGGTATCAGTGCAATTGTCTTGAGACTGCCAATACAGCCACCCATTTAACTAGCTTGATGGATACTACCCTTGTAAAGCAGCAACACAGTGTATGCTTCCATTCTGCTCACTGCCTGTTTGAACAGTCTTTCTCTGTCTTAAGAATATCATGGAATGCAGCAGCTAAATTGAGGACAAACTAATAGAAATGCGCACACGCAGGATTTACTTCTGTTGCCCAGATCCAGCAAATCCCACTGGCAACGTGCAGAGGTATCTGTGTAATTATTGGTCAGATTTTTTTCCACTGTTGCTCAGACAGCAGATTTAATAATCAATCTATCCTTTCTCACTATCCTTCACAATCTCAAGAGTTCTCCACAAAAATAAGGAAGATGATGACAGTACCCCAAGACTGGAACAAGCTGGTAAGGGCTGAGAGGAATCACAGAAACAAAGCAAAATTGTTTCTGATGTTGGCAAGGAGGCTACAGCTTTGACAGTAACTAGTGGCCTTTATTCTTTTCTGTACAGGTGTCCTCACTGGCAGAGGTACCAACACTGACAACACCTATGCAAATGAAAGAAGTTTAAATGGTGCCATATTTGTGCTCACAACAACAAAAATATTGAAGGGAAATACTCATAATGATAACAGAGAAAAGGCCATTAATGAGTCAGTGCAGTGCAGCTTGAAAAGTGAGAAGCATACACTACTGTCCTAACATGATCTGACTACAGCCATTTACCTCAAACACTCTTTCTAAATTTAAGTTTTCCAGAATTGAGAACAACAGAAAGTTTCCCATTACCTAAATTCCTCACCCATGAAGGTGTGTTTTATCAAACATCCAGAGATGCAGAAAACAGATAACCTGTCTGCTTGCTTCATTTTATAAACCTAAGGGCGTTACTGCATTTTAAAACAGCTCAACTTTATAATTTAAATAATACGCAGTGCTGTTATTTTCATGGATACTTACAATTATTATTAAAAACACTAGAGAATATGCTTATGTTCATTGTTCAGCATCTTGAAAAATTATTTAAAATAGTTCATATTTTAAAAAGTTCATAAAAATACACACATGTACTAAAAAAGTAGATAATAGCGCAATAATAAAATCCAAAATGGAGTGGATTACATCCTCATTTAATTTATAAAGCTTTTGCATTTACTAATCTATAAATATTCATTTGCAGAATGAACTCCTCATTGTAAATGTAAACATTGTCCAATAGAAGGAGCAGAACAGATCTCTGTCTCTGTTCCTACATAATTGTAGCATTTCACAGTGGTCTTCATATGAGCTTCTCAAAATTTTCAAGTTCAACATGTTCCATCTGTCTCCTCATCATATCTGCAAACCTCTCTCCTTTGTTCTTAGAAAGATTATATAAAGCATAGCAAGCAGCTGCCATGAGAAACAGATATTTCTCATCAGTTTCTAGCCTACATGTCTGGGTCTTCTATTTATTCACCCTTTAGTCTCCTAAAAGTATATTCTATTGTTTTTCTCGGGAAGTGCCTAATAAAAGAATCTGTAATTTTAGTAAACATATGAAAAGCTATATCTAGTAAATGATATTCCATTACTAGTTTTTCTTGCTTTTGTTATACATCACATACAAAAATATTGCTATATGGAATAATCACTCTACAAGCTAGACTTGTAGGACCTGCAATGGGAAGGGTAGAATTTGTGAGGTAGATTGTGTTTCAAGGGGGCCTCAGAGCCTGCATTCTGGCTTAGGAAGAGAAAGCTTTCCGATATCAGTTCTCCATGTCTTCTAATGATGAAGATTGTCATTGCTATCATTATACTGTTCACTCCTTTCAGATAATTGGTTATGAAAACAAACGTGAATGAAAATTTCGGGGAAAAAGATGAGCTTAATGCAGATGGTGAGGATTGGCTGCAATAGCATATTAAAATATTGTGAGCGAGATACAAATAAAGCAAGCAGAAATCAGCTACTTCCATGTCTACAAGTAAAAATAATTTCTGACAGAGCTTAAGTATAACTCTGCAACAGAGTATGTTTTATGGAAATTTGAGCTAGAAAGGAAAATTTCACCTGTGAGCTTTCCAAAGGACTGCACCCCTCGTTCCTGTGGTTAAGGTGGATAAGACAAGTGGTATCTGCTGTGAATCTCTTGCAGGTTTTAGACCGCTCCAGCCTGTGTTTACTATTGGTCTGAGTTTCACCGCAGGATAAACAGTGCAAGAAAGACCATTCTTCCTGAATATTACTTATCTGTAAATTTCTGAGAAATTAATTTTTGGTTTTGGTGTTATTAACGAGAAAATGTTGCAACTGGAGGAAGGTAATTTGGCTTGTCCTGAAGCAGTTGTTTTAATAGCAGCAATGAGAGCAGCAAAAGAGTTGCATTCAAAATGCAATCAAATGAGAGGCTGTCAAGGAGATCTAAAAATGGATGGAAGTGTAAGGAAGGTCCATGATGAGTATCCTTGAGAGTCAAATGAAAATGCAAAATCTGATAAGGATTTTGGCCACCAGAACTGAAGGAAAACTAGGAGGAAAATTCCAAAATCCTATTCCACAAAAAGCCTATCCTAAAAGGAAGGAACTAGGGATGGAGAAGTTGTCAGGTTTTGAGTCTAAGATAAATCAAAACAAATACTAAACAATAAAATTAAATCCATTTATCACTAAAATATGATATGACTTGAGTTAGGTTGAAAATGAAAAAAAATCCTTGTATCAGTAGGTTATAGACTATATCATAATTTTGTAACAGTTGTAAGGCTGTAAATCATCTAAGACTGATCCTGTCACGCGTGTTTGTGAAATTGTATTGAATCAATTATTTTCCTAAACATGTATTTAATTCCATTATCTAGCTTATATGGGAATCAAAAATTTAGTAAACTAGATATGTTGTGGACAAAGTATCCAAATAGATTGAAGCTGAGGTGTTTTACCACTACAGATGCACACCAGGAGCTGCATAAACCTAATAAGCTGCCATAAAGGAATATTGGCATCTGGGATTTTCCAGGCATTGAAAGATATTACAAATTTCAGTGAGGTCTGGAAACTCTTACTGTAGGCAGCTTTGGTACAGAATACATGTAAACATTAGAGAGGATACTTCAAGGTCAGGAACTGCAGGCTTGTTTACAACAAATAAATGTTTGTAATGAGACTGAAGTGTACCTAGGCTAGGATGGACACAGAGCTGATTTAGCCTCCATCAGAGAAAGTCTGCTCTTGGACTACAACTAAGTATGCATACTGAATTATTATTACAAGTTCTTTTAATGCAGGCAATGTATTTCAGGGGAGAATCTTTCCATACTGTTTTTGTGTATTCTTTTATTAAAAATCTACTACTTCTCTCAATAGAAGCAGGAAACTGAATTAGAGGAGCCTTTTGCCTAATCCAATATGGATGTTGGCATTTTTTTTCCCGTGTCACTCCTTTTAGAAAATTTATCCATCCAACTTGAGAATTTTTTTTGCGCCTTCTTACCATTTCTCTCCATCACTATCATAAAGAGGAAATAAACAGGATGTGGGTTTGAATTCACAGTCATAGAGGATGAATATGAAGCTGAATCTTCCATATCTCCAGTAGCAATCTAACCAATAATGATTACTTCCTTCAAAAAGGAACAAATAATAAAAAAAAGATAAAAAGTGGTGCTTCCATAGTAGATATAACCTGATTTCAGAGTTTTAAAAGACTGTTTCCATTTCTTTATTACTATTGGCTTCTCTTAGCCAACCTCCTATCATTCAAGATTTTTTTTTAAACAAATCTGATGATTAAACTCCAAGTTTAGCATGTTTAAAATCCGTCAAGTACATAATTAACAACTTCTATAGTGGTAGTGGTACAATACCAGGCTTTTGGAAATTGAATATAATTTTCCATGAGTTATCTCAAAACAAACTTACATTCAGACAGATATCCAAACACAGTCCTAGAGCTAGTTTGCATTTTTGAGGTTTTCTTCATACTTATAAGGATTTTTATTTCTTTTTATTATTTATGCTACAAGGATAACTGCGGACTGCGTTCTGTCACTAGGAAATGAAATATATGTATACCTGGTCATAATCAATACCTGTGTCTCTAATTCCTGATTCTACATGCTGGGTTAGGTTCTTACACACATTTAATAAATGTTCAGATAACCAATCTTTCAATTGTTAATTCAATTTGATCAAGAGAGTGTGGGTGGTTTGCATAACAACTGTTAAACACTTAAAGAGTATTTCAAAACTACTGCAAGAAACATTAAGCATGTTGTTTGAAAGCATAACGCCAGGCATATTAAATTAGAATTTGCATTTGAATTTTCCAGCACAGTACATACAATTTCTGAATATTATAAATAGATTACTTAATTATTCTTCCTGAGAAAGGATAGGTATGCAGTGTTGCCTAATCCTGTAATGCCCTGGTGTTTGAAGTACTGACTGCATGATTCTATTTGCTGAATAGTTACTGACTCCTTGTGTGAGCGGTCCAAAACCTCAGACTCCAGAAGGCTCTTAGCTGCAACAGTATTGACACACAGAAATACCAGTACCATGAAAGCTCTGAGGCAGTCTGAAAGCATACCAAAATACAGATAGTTCTTTGAACTTACAGACTGAAGTGTGCACAGACCTTTTTATGGAAATACACTGAGCTGAATGCTGCCCACAGTGGGACTCTACTTGTGCAGTCTCAATGACCAGGGTTGTTTTATTGCAGCTCCACTTCTCATTTCACTAAACACAGCAGCAGGAGTAGAAAGGTTCTCACTAAGTTTCAACAAATATTTATATACAGTTGGTCATTTCATAATATCCTATTCTGCTTAGCAAGATGTTCTGCAGTTTCAGGAAATCACATGGCTTACCAGTGGAAGTTTATTTTTATAAGTTGAGCTTTTGCAACCATTAGCTGCTTATAACATACTGATCTTTGGGGAAGGAAAATACTTATATTAGATACTATGGGTAAGCAATAATGATCTCATCAAACACCATCATTTAGAATAAAGACACAACTGGAATACAGAAAAAGTTGACCTTTCCAGCTGAAGAGAAATTCAGAATTCATTTCTGACATGGTGGGATTGCTGTGTAGTGAAAGAAAGAGTTCTGCACCCCTACCTTCAACTTGTATTCAAAGTCCCACAGAACCAGAGAGCTTGATTCAAAGCCTGTTGAAGTAAACTGAATCTTTCCCTTCACTGCTGTAATTCTGAAAAAAAAAAAAAAAAAAAAGAGAGTGTTGTATGAAAACATATGCTGGTCTCTGAAAAGAAAATATTCTGGAAAAATAGAAAGATTTACATTGGACTGCCTAATGAAGTGGCATTAGAGTTGCAAAAATATCTGAGATACTTGTTATAATGTTAATTTTGTCCTTGCATATTAAGAAGCCACAACGTCCAGCAGTATCTTTTTCTTTGTCCAGTCAGTGAATACATTTCAGTGTGATCTACTGAGTTCGTAGAATCACTTGTTACCAACTAAGAATACCACGTGTATTTCTCTACTGACTTACTTTAAAGACAGCATAACAACCTTCATCTTCTTTCTAATCAGCATTTCTCCCTCTTGTATGCAATTAATAATTTCTATGTCCTGGAATTCAGTTACTACCACAGCTTTAAAGCCGTCTATATGGAATGAAAGGTGCAAATTGGAACTTCTCAGTGTAATCCATAAATTTGATATATTATACATGATATATTGTACCAGATTCTGTCATTTTAATATTTTGGAAATTGCACATCTACTTAAACTAGTATTTGGTTTTGAGTTTTTTTTTTATTTTAATGCTGTTTATGGAAAATTGCTTTTCAGAAAATAAATGTTTAGAAAAAACAGGTTTTATAAAAGACTGAGAAAGCATCACAGGGCTTGGAAAAAAATGAAGCATTTGGTTTTCAGCAACTTAAAGCCTCAGCTTCAGGGTGTTTGGATAGGATAGGTATTTTATGATTGGTCAGAGTATTTTTCTGATTGTCTCTTCACTTATTTACTTGCTGTAGTTTCTGCTCATCCCTTGTTCTTTTTCTTTGCCTCTTCATTATTTACACAAGAATCAGAGGTTCTGTCAGAAAGCAGTAGGTTTTTAGGTCATGGGTAAGGTGGTTAGCAACACTTACACCTTTTGTAGGACCGGACTACACAGCTGAGTAGTGTCTCATAGGAAAAAGATAATTAAAATTCAGAGGACATGCATTATCATTCAGAAGTCAACATAGAATATTTCCATATATATCTGATACAGTGAATGAAAAAATGTCACTTTAATGTCACTCTGGTTATATCAGTATTCAATGCAGAGTTTTGAGCATTTAATGATTCTATGTATACTAATTCTATGAACAATGAGAATTGCTTTTCCAATAATGTCTAATTTTAAAATATAGGACAAAACTGCATCTGGCTGTACATCAGTGCCCTAGAGAAGACACAAAACCCCACAGAGACAACTTCCAGTATGAAAACTGTTTGCCTCTGTACATAGTAGGGTATTCTCCAGATACCTTAGTCCTAACATCACTGTCATTTTGAGGACTTAAGACTGGCACCAGCTTAATACTAACATAGACTCATAGAATTGTCTAGGTTGGAAGGGACCTTTAAGATCATCAAGTCCAACCATGAACCTAACACTGCCAAGACCACCACTAAACCATGTCCCTAAGCACCATGTCTACCCATCTTTTAAATACCTCCAGGGATGGCAACTCCACCACTTCCCTGGGCAGACTGTTCCAATGTTTGATAACCCTTTCTGTGAAGAACTTTTTCCTAATATCCAGTCTAAACCTACCCTGGCATAACTTGAGGCCATTTCCTCTTGTCCTATTGCTTGATACTTGGGAGAAGAGACCAACCCCCACCTCTCTACAACCTCCTTTCAGGCAGGTGTAGAGAGTCATAAGGTCTCCCCTTAGCGTCCTTTTCTCCAGACTAAACTACCCCAGTTCCCTCAGCTGCTCCTCATAAGACTGTGCTCTAAACCCCTTACCAGCTTTGTTGCCCTTCTCTGGAAACACTCCAGCATCTCTATGTCTTTCCTGTAGCAAGGGGCCCAAAACTGAACACAGTACTTGAGGTAGGGCTCTACCAGTGCTGAGTACAGGGGCATGATCACTTCCTTAGTCCTGCTCACCACACTATTCCCGATACAGGCCAGGATGCCATTGGCTTTCTTGGCCATCTCGGCACACTGCTGGCTTATATTCAGCTGGCTGTCAGCCAACACCCCCAGAGTCCTTTTCTGCCAGGCATCTTTCCAGCCATTCTTCCCCAAGCCTATAGCGTTGCATAGGGTTGTTGTGACCCAAGTGGAGGACCCAGCACTTGGCCTTATTGAACCTCATACCACTGGCCTTGGCCCATCGATCCAGCCTGTCCAGATCTCTCTGTAGAGCCATCCTACCCTCAAGCAGATCGACACTGCCGCCTAACTTAGTGTCATCTGCAAAGTTACTGAGGGTGCACTCAATCCCCTCATGCAGGTCATTGACAAAGATATTGCAGAGAACCGGCCCCAGTACAAAGCCCTGGGGAACACCACTTGTGACTGTCCGCCAACTGGATTTATCTCCATTCACCACCACCCTCTGGGCACAGCCATCTAGCCTGTTTTTTACCCAGCAAAGAGTACACCTGTTCAGGCCATGAGCAGCCAGTTTCTCCAGGAGAATGCTGTGGGAAACAGCGTCGAAGTCCAGGTAAACAACATCCACAGCTTTTCCCTCATCCACTACGTGGTTCACCTTGTCATAGAAGGAGATCAGGTTTGTCAAGCAGGACCTGCCTTTCATAAACCCATGCTGACTGGGTGTGATCACCTGATTGTCCTGCATGTGCTGCGTAATGACACTCAGGATGATCTGCTCCATAACCTTCCCAGGCACCGAGGTCAGACTGACAGGCCTGTAGTTCCCTGGATCCTTCTTCCGTCCTTTCTTGTGGATGGGTGTCACATTTGCTAACCTCCAGTCCATTGGGACCTCCCCAGTTAGCCAGGACTGCTGATAAATCATGGAAAGTGGCTTAGTAAGCACTTCTGCCAGCTCCCTCAGTACCCTCGGATGGATCCCATCCACCCCATAGACTCGCTTGTGTCTAGGTGCTGAAGCACTCACTATTTCCCCGTGGATTATGAGGTCTTCATTCTGCTCCCCGCCCCTGTGTACTAGCACAGGTGACTGGGCACTCAGGGAACAACTGGTCTTACTATTAAAGACTGAGGTGAAGAAAGCATTAAGTACCTCAGCGTTTTCCTCATCCTTTGTCACTATGTTTCCGCCCCCGTCTACTAAAGGACAGAGATTATCCTTAGTCCTCCTTTTATTGTTAATGCATCTATAGAAACTTTTTTTGTTGTCCTTAACAGCCGTAGCCAGGTTAAGTTCTAATTTTCTCCCTACGTAGCCTCACTACATGTTAGTAGTTCTTATGAGTGGCCTGCCTTTTCTTCCAAAGACCATAAATTCTGCTTTTTTCCCTGAGTTGCAACCATAGCTCTGTGTTCAGCCAGGCTGGTCTTTTTCCCCCGATGGTTCACTTGTCGGCACATGGGGACGGCCTGCTCCTGTGCCTTTAAGATTTCCTTCTTGAAAAACGTCCAGCCTTCTTGGACTCCTTTGCCCTTCGGGACTGCTTCCCAAGAGGCTCTGTCAATAAGTATCTTAAACAGACCAAAGTCTGCCCTCTAGAAGTCCAAGGTAGCAGTTCTGCTGACCCCCCTCCTCGCTTGTCCAAGAATTGAAAACTCAGTTTGTGATCACTATGCCCAAGACAGCCTCCAACTGTCACATCCTCCCCCCCCGCCAAGTCCTTCTCTGTTTACAAAAAAGAGGTACGCAGGGCCCTAGTCGGCTTCCTCACCAGCTGTGTCAGCAAGTTATCCTCCACACACTCCAGAAACCTCCTAGACTGTTCCCTCTCTGTGTATTCNGTCTTTTTCCCCCGATGGTTCACTTGTCGGCACATGGGGACAGCCTGCTCCTGTGCCTTTAAGATTTCCTTCTTGAAAAATGTCCAGCCTTCTTGGACTCCTTTGCCCTTCGGGACTGCTTCCCAAGAGGCTCTGTCAATAAGTATCTTAAACAGACCAAAGTCTGCCCTCTAGAAGTCCAAGGTAGCAGTTCTGCTGACCCCCCTCCTCGCTTGTCCAAGAATTGAAAACTCAGTTTGTGATCACTATGCCCAAGACAGCCTCCAACTGTCACATCCTCCCCCCCCGCCAAGTCCTTCTCTGTTTACAAAAAAGAGGTACGCAGGGCCCTAGTCGGCTTCCTCACCAGCTGTGTCAGCAAGTTATCCTCCACACACTCCAGAAACCTCCTAGACTGTTCCCTCTCTGTGTATTCTACTCCCAGCAGATATCTGGTAAGTTGAAGTCCCCTGTGAGGACAAGGGCTCATGATCTTGAGACTTCTCCCAGTTGTTTATAGAATATTTCATCTGCCTCTTCATCCTGGTTGGGCGGTTTATAACAGACTCCCACCATGATATCTGCCTTGTTTGCCCTCCCCCTGATTCTTACTCATAGATACTCAACCCTATTTTCACCATCATTTAGTTCTAGACATTCATAACACTCCCTGACATACAGGGCCACCCCAATGGCTCTTCTTGCCTGCCTATCCTTCCTGAAGAGCCTACAGCCATTCATTGCAGCACTCCAATCATGCAAGTCATCCCACCATGTGTCTGTGATGGTGACCTCATCGTAGTTTTCCTGCTCACAGGAGCACAATGGCTTCCAGCTCCTCCTGTTTGTTGCCCATGCTACGTGCATTAGTGTACAAGCACTTCAGTTGGGCTATTGATGCCACCACCTTTTTACTTGGAGAAACCCTAATTCCTGCCTCACCATTCCCAGGCGTAGCCAAAATTTCTAACCCATCAATGACCCTCACATGTCTGCTGTTGCGTGAATCTCCATCCCCTACCTTCACTGAGTCAGCAGACTGAGGGACCTCAGTAGCATCCCGTCCCATGGACATTGGCATGCCACCCACAGCCTTACTCCTAAACAGGCTGGTTTCATCCCCTTCCCCCTTCAAATCTAGTTTAAAGCCCTTTCAATGAGCCCTGCCAACTCCTGTGCCAAGAACCTTCTCCCCCTTTGAGACAGGTGTACCCCGTCAGTTGCCAGCAAGCCTTGTGTCGCGTAAACTGACCCATGATCAAAAAACGCGAAGTTCTGCTGCTGACACCAGGCTCAGAGCCAGGTATTGATCTGCTGGCTCTTCCTGTTACTTACCTCATCCTTCCCTGCAGCTGGAATGACAGACAAGAACGCTACTTGTGCTCCTGATCCCTTAAGCAGTAATCCCAAGGCCCGTAAGTCTCTCTTGATTGCCTTCAGGTTTCTTGTTGTCAGTTCATTGCTGCCTGTCTGAAAAATCAGTAGTGGGTAGTATCTGAAGGATGTACTAAGGAGGGAAGTTTTCTCTTTATATCTCTAACCCAGGCTGCAGGAAGGCACAGATTTCACGGAATCACGGAATTTTCAGAGTTGGAAGGGACCTCTAGAGATCATCTAGTCCAATTCCCCTGCCAAAGCAGGATTGCCTAGAGCACATTACTCAGGACTGCATCCAGGCGGGTCTTGAAAATCTCCATAGAAGGGGACTCCACAACCTCCCTGGGCAGCCTGTGCCAGTGCTCTGTCACCCTAACCGTAAAGAAGTAAAGAACCGTATATTTGAACGGAACCTCCTATCTTCCAACTTGTGCCCATTGCCCCTCGTCCTGTCACTAGGAACCACTGAAAAGAGTCTGGCTCCATCCTCCTTCAACCCACCCTTAAGATACTTTTACACAGTAATAAGGTGTCCCCTCAGCCTTCTCTTCTCCAGGCTAAGGAGTCCCAGCTCTCTCAGCCTTTCCTCATAAGGGAGATGCCCCAATCCCTCAATCATCTTAGTTGCCCTACGCTGGACTCTCTCCAGCAGTTCCCTGTCCCTCTTGAACTGGGGAGCCCAGAACTGGACACAGTATTCCAGTTGTGGCTTCACCAGTGCAGAGTAGAGGGGGAGAATGACCTCCCTCGACCTACTGGCCACACTCTTCCCTGTGCAGCCCAGGATTCCATTGGCCTTTTTGGTGACAAGGGCACATTGCTGGGTCATGGATAATTTACTATCTACCAGGACCCCCAGATCCTTCTCCTCAGAACTGTTTCCCAGCAGGTCCACCCCTAACCTATACTGGTGCCTAGCATTCTTCTTCCCTAGGTGCAGGACTTTGCACTTGCTTTTGTTGAACCTCATTAGGTTCTTCTCTACCTAGCTCTCCAGCCTGTCCAGGTCACGCTGGATGGCAGCACGGCCCTCTGGAGCGTCAGCCACCCCTCCCAGTTTGGTATCATCAGCAAACTTGCTGAGGATACACTCTGTCCCCTCATCTAGGTCATTAATGAATATATTGAACAAGATTGGACTGAGTATTGACCCCTGGGGGACACTGCTGGTTACAGGCCTCCAACTAGACTCTGTGCCGCTGATCACAACCCTCTGAGTTCTGTCACAGAGCCAGCTCTCAATCCACCTTGCTGTCACCTCATCCAACCCACACTTCCTCAGCTTCCTAATGAGGATGTTATGGGAGACAGAGTCAAAAGCCTTGCTGAAGTCAAGGTAGATGACATCTACTGCTCTCCCCTCATCCAGCCAACCAATTATAACATCATAGAAGGCTATCAGATTGGTCAAGCATGATTTACCCTTGGTAAATCCATGTTGACCACTTCCAATAACTTCCTGTTCCTCAACATGTTTGGAGATGACATCCAGAATGAGTCACTCCATTACCTTCCCAGGGCCAGAGGTGAGACTAACCAGTCTGTAGTTCCCTGGGTCCTCCTTCTTGCCTTTTTTGAAGATTGGAGTGATGTTAGCTTTCCTCCAGTCCTCCGGCACCTCTCCTGTTCCCCATGACCTTTCAAAGATGATGGAGAGTGGTCTAGCAATAACATCTGCCAGCTCTCTCAGCACTCGCGGGTGCATCCCGTCAGGACCCATGGACTTATGGACTTATGGATGTCCAGCTTGGCCAAGTGGTCTCTGACCCGGTCCTCCTCAACTGAGGGAAAATCTTCCTCTATCCAGACATTCCCCCTTGCCTCCAGGGTATGGGATTTGTGAGGGACAGATTTAGCAGTGAAGACCGAAGAAAAGAAGGCATTCAGTAACTCTGCCTTCTCTGTGTCTTCCACCACTAGGGCACCTGTCTCATTCATCAGTGGGCCTACATTTTCCCTAATCTTCCTTTTTCTATTGATATACTGGAAGAATCTCTTCTTATTATCTTTAACTGCCATGGCCAAGCTGAGTTCTGATTGAGCTTTGGCCCTTCTAATTTTCCCCCTACATAGCTTCGTAATATCTTGGTAATCCTCATAAGATGCCAACCCCCTTTTCCAGAGAATGTAAGCTTTCCTTTTTTTTCTGAGTTCCGGCCAAAGCTCTCTAAGCACTAAGCCTGTACCACAGAATCTCACTGAACCTGGTAAAATTAATCCCCATTGATTTCAGTGTATTCATTAGCTAGTCCCTGCAACTAGCTATTTAAAACACAACAAAGTAATTGCACAAGTTGAAGCTCAAAGTTAATTTCCAACGAAAACAAAGCTGTTCGTTTCTACCTAATCCTGAAGACACCTAAGCATCTCTAACTTTCGGCTTCAGCCTCCAGTGCATTATTTTAGACCTCAAGAGGTTGTACCTATAAACAATAATTTTCTCTAAAAGTAAAAATAAAAATGTAGAAATCAGACATATTTGGCAGCAATAACAAATGAAAATGCAAAATGGTATAAAAATAGATTATAAATGATTGATTATAAATAAGGAATAGTTAATGTACAGCACTTGCAAATTGCTATCCAAGGGGTTCTTGTTATGTCCATTTCTATGACAGGCTACTGCAGCATGACAAAAATTGTACTTAATCTCAGGGGTTATTTTACTCTACGGTATTTATTTCTGTACTGCATGTGGACATAGGTTATTTACAAACAGTAGTTAGTTTTGGCACATAAAATACTCAAGCAAACAAAGATTCCTGGAATTAAAAAGAAAACTTCCAGTAAAACAAAGATTGAACTCTGAAAAGTTCAAATGATACCTAAACTAAACATGACTAATCTTCAGGGATTACGTGTTACTATCTTTACTTTTTGTTTTTCAAGTGCAATGGTAGTGAAGTGTTTAAAATCACACTTCTGTTCTCCATAAGATTGTAATAATTTTTCTGATACTACTTTTGCTTTAGCAGACCCTTGGTTTAGGTTTGTGTGGGTTTTTTTTTAGTAATAGTAAATCTCTCCATTAAACAAATTTTGTTTTAACTGCTCACTTAGATCCACTATAAAAAGACAGCCTTGCTGAATTTACAGGAAACCTAAAATTGGTATAGAAGGTGCTGAATTTGGCCCTATGGTTTAATTATGTGTTTAATTATGTGTTTTCTGTGTATTTATTATTACAGTGGTTTGTTTTCTCCACAAGAACAAGTTGGTGTGAGCATTGCCTTTGTGTGAGCATTCCTTTCCTGCTTGAAATCATTATGTTTGTTCAGGGATGACCAAGTAAATCATTGTTTCTTCAGGAGATGAAAGAGGAGGAGGAAGCAAACAAGAAAAAGGAGATAAAAATACCACCATAAAATATCAAAGCAGCCAAAAGATCAAGTCCAAGTTACTACGTATTTCATTATGTCAGGAAATACGAGAAAACAGACAAGAACTTACGCTGTCTGTATTGGTACATGCAGTATTTATGTATCTTTTAAAAGTAGTGCTTAACACTGTGTCCTGCCCAAACCATGACACACTTAATTTACAAGCAAAAAGAAGTTGATACTACTAGTCTTATAAAGAATGAGATTATATTAAAAGAGGTCAATAAGTTGGGGGGAATGGAGTAACTATTGCATGTGGACTTGGCTTCACGGACAGCCAATAACTTCCCACTGCACTCTCTATGCAGTGTAATTAGGTAGCCCAAATAGATAGAAGCATGCTGTAGATGCTGAGTAATGTTTCCTTAGAGGCACTGGTGGTGAGATTAAAGTAGAATATTCTTAGGAGAGGAGTAACAGAGCTAATACTACATTTGGTAATTAGACTCCCATAAAGTTGTCCCCTGAAAGTCAGGTTTTTCTGCAGTTTTGTGATCCCTGGCTCTACTAAAACCAAAAGGCAGAGCAGCAAAACACCCAGTAAAGTTAAGACTTGGTAACCTACTTTTGAATTTATCATTCCTTTGTTTTCAGGGTTAGGGCTTCAAGTACAATTTCATAGAATTGCAAGTGAGGTGCAAGTAATTTTTGAGGAAATAAATTAATTTGTTCAACAAGTGGTTCAAAGAGCTGAATTTCTGCTTCAGCAAACAAAAAATAGCTCCCGTGTCTTACTGACTTTAATATTGTTAACTTAATGTGAGAAGCTCTGGCTCATGCCCACTGAGTTCAACAAGAAACAGCTTGAATCCACAACATTTTGGATCAGGCACAAAATTATTTTGGTGGCTTCAAGGAATAGGAATATATAGGACTATAAGGGAGTACAGCTGATGAAATGAAATCTTATTCTCACTAAATTCAGTGGGAATTTTACTGTTAACTTAGAAAAGGCTGAAATGGTTCATGATATATTAACTTATTTCAGTTAAGCTAAAGGATGGACTTGCTACAGAAAGCTCATGAAAAAGAATAATAATAAAGACAATATCAAGGCTTGAGTTTTCCTACCAGCAAGCTATTTAATTTTTTTAAGGTTTTACAAAAATAGCAAAATGTGAAGAAACAATTTTCATTCCTTGAAAATGTAAAAAAAAACCCCTAGGCTACCAATTTGTTTTTTACATTTTAATCCATCCTGTCAGATACAAAGGGTAAAAAAAACCCTTTACATATGTATTAGTCCTGTTATGCGGGAGCCATATCACTGGCTCAGTGTAATTGCTGCTTTCCTGGACCTTATGACCTTAGTTCCTGAAATCAAGATTATGTGTTTTAGAGACGTACCCACAAAAGACAACTACAGAGAAGAAAATGCACCAAGGTGATCAGGAATAATAACAATGAAGAATTAAAAATCCATCACCATTCTGCTTTTAAAATTACATATAACTTATGTGAATAATGGTATTAAAATAGCTTCTTTTTCTTTACTTGGATGCCTCTGCAGTATACTCCATTATTTCAAATTAACACTGGAAAGGGATTTAGCTGAAAAACTTCCTTGTCTGAGACCAAAAGAAAGCTTCATTAGCATAATTCCTTACAGTCCTTTTGTTAATATTTTCAGGGACAAAAATATAATTATCCTTTCTGTCAAAAAAAAAAAAAAAGAGAACCCCCCCCCCCCAAAACTGGGAACATAGTGAAATTATGAAGATCTAGATTACAACTCAAGTGAAAAATGTGGGACAAATTGGATAGGAATATGAAAGTATCAGTTCTGACTGAAGTATGAAACTTATGCAAACAACAGGGGAAAAAAAACCCTGCCCTTTTTAGAACATTTTGAGACGTGTGAAAACTACAAATGCTAGAACTGTGAAGAGGAAACTGGGAATTTGATCCATATGTTCTGGAAATGCCACTGCCCACAGCTAAATTATTTTTGGAGAACAGAACAGAGAACAGAAGAACAACTGCTAAAGCTGTTATAAACACAGGGTCTCCCTGGTGATGCAAAGATCTTACCATGGCAGATACTAATGAGTGACTATTACCATCTGGATACCACATATGAAGAAATCATTTTTGGTATGTTCTAGAATAATTACTAAGGAATACGATATTATTTATCAATTATCTCTCTAATTCTCTGAGGAGAAATCATTCCGCTAACGCAAAGGAGAAAAAACACTATTCAGTGTGGTTCACATATTGCTTTTCTTCATATAGGTGAATAGAATCTAAAAGCCTGAACTGATCTAAGTAATTCTGGTGTATTAGGGAAGATCATATTTTAAGCTTGGGAAGCTCTTTGTCATGCTATAGTTTTTCAAAGTGAAATATTCTTAAAATCTGCAACGTATGAAATAGCAGTAAGACCCGTGCACAGATTCTGCTACTGCACATCATGCTGATTACAAGAGAAATAATTGCCAGTTAACTTGGGCTACCGTTTACTAGTTCACAGGAATGTGTGACTGGAAGCAAAGAACTTAATTCGTTCTGCTATCAAAGACAACCAAGCCTTATATTTCTGTTCTGTACTTTTAGCAAGCAGATTCTTCATGCCAGTTGGCATCTTCCACTTTCTACCTGAAGGCTGACCCTGGACACTTGTTCCTCTGACAATTCGATAGCCTGCAATTCTCACATTGAATTTATTTTAGGCAGTCTGTACCCACTTATACCAGCATTATCCTTCTAGTATGCAACATATACTCTCATAACTAGTCCATGCTAGTAACTCTTGCAACAGAAAGGGATAGAGACAAACATAGAGAGTAATAGATTTAAAGAAAGCAGTATGTACATTTTCATACCAGCAAACTCTCCCTGAAAAAGTTAAAAGATGTTTATAAAAAATTCTGAATGGTGGCAACTATATACCATCTGTTTTGTTCTGGTTTAGAAAGGAATTGCATCAATCCATGATGTTCTATATACCACCTCTCCCTCACAACAGCCACTAAGCAAAACCTAGCAACAAAGTTGTGACTATCATATTGAAATAATAAAAAAAAGAGTTTCTTTTATTAAAAATGACATTTGAAAATTATATTAATAACACACTTCTGTTTTGATACTAATTTTTACTCTTCTTTGAAAAAATGTCTGTGCTAACCAATTTATGAATTCTGAAAATAAATAGTTCTCTGCACATATAATCATCAAACTTGAACTGACCCTAAGTACAGTTTTTATTTTTCGTGTCTTTATTCATTCTTTTCTACGTAGTATTTGTGGAATTCAGCATCTGGAACGAGCAGGAAACAGGTTGACTCTCTTTGACTCCCTTTATTTCTGCATAGTGACATTTTCCACTGTGGGCTTTGGGGATGTTACACCCAAGATATGGCCTTCAAAGCTGCTTGTTGTCATTATGATCTGTGTTGCTCTTGTGGTGTTGCCCATACAGGTAAATGTGAATTTTTCTTCTCTTTAGAATTGTTTTTAAAACAAAAGAATAATAACTGAAATAATTTATTTTTACTATTATTATTGCATATAAAATGTCAGAAAAAATAACCATCTTCTGTATCTCTTAGTCTTTTTTTTTTCTTCCTTTTTCCTTTGTCTGTTCTCCTATAGTCTAGATTTATACTAAAAAGCAGAACACTAATAACAGTTTTCAAGTGCTGGTGAAAACTTTCTGTTCCTGTCATGTACCACAGAGCCCTTCCTTTGTCCTGAGATAAGGGTTTGTTATTAATGGAGCCATTTAAAAAACAACAACAGTAGCCAGCACTTTCTTTATGAATATAGCATTTCCTCTGCAGACTCTCCCTGTTTCTAATCTTGGTTCTCTCTACTTCCTCTCTTACTCTTACAGCTCAGTGCTAACTTGAAAAAAATCTCATTAAATCTGCAACTCAAGCAAATTGGGTTCACAGCTGTGTATGTCAGTACACACACACACACACACACACGCAGAGCCAGCAGCACAGTTAGGAATTTTTGATGCCTACCTAAGTTTAGGACTTCTAACAGTTTCAACAGAAAAAGGCTGGTTTATGAAAATCCCAGTATTTCAAGCAGTCAATCAGTTTCATTAAATTTGTACCAAACATTTCCCAGCTCATTAGGTGAGGCTTGATGACAGAAACCCTGAGATTACATGGGAAGTCCTGCCAAGATGTTAACTGTTCCACACTTGGTGATCACCCAGACCTCGTGCCACAAAAAGGGGATATGGGGAGGCATTGTGCATGCTTATAAAAGCTTATAGTAGACCAGCTAGACCATGAAGCTCCAAAGTTTCTCGCACACAGCCATAGTTTCCAGACTTGGCTTCTTTGGCAGTGAACTAAAGCTCACTGTGAGCAGACAACATAGAAATCCTGGGAGGTCGGAAGCTCAAGCTTTCAGCATTAGTTTTCTTGAAATTAGTTGAACATTTTAATTATACTAAAATATTTAATGTCTGCATACACAGACATATGCGCTAACACAGTTATATTCCCACCCAGTAGAAGTTTAGTAAAAATATATATTCTATTGAAAACTAAAATATGCTTTGTTTAAGAAATTTGCAATTTCCTAGGAAATAGAAATTTCATCTCTCAGGTAGTTCTGATATATACTTCAGGCATACAAGCTCTGCCTTACCAGTAAATAACCTGGAATCTATGGACCTGTCACATAAATTTTAATCTATTTTATACCTTTCTAGTGATAATGGGGCTTCATATAGTTTTCCATACACAGAATGTGGGAGGCATTCTCTTCTCAGCTTTTGTCCTGCTATGATATGAACTCGGTTATTATTCATGATTCAGTCTCTCCAGCAGTTGAATGTGGATGAGAAAAAGCAGCTAGCACACAGTTAAATAGAGCTTAGTATTAAATGCGTATTACTTACAAGAAGCTCTGAAATGGTGTTTGTATGTTTTATTACAGATTGTTAACAATGGCACTCATCGTTACAGTATTCTCTTTAAAGGATTCAGACTAGTAGAGCTATGTTTACTATTAGCCTGCATATATTCTTCAGCTGGCAAAAGCAAATTTGCCGTATTAACAGCTGCTGTGTATTTAAGTTGTATCTAAATTTATAAGACAGATAAATGTTTATACAGAAGGTCACCTTCAGAGCATTATAAAATCTCTGAGAAGAGTTATTGCCCAAAATAAGTAAAATGATGCTTTTATGTGAGTATCTACACTCGCAGTATACACTTAAGTGTGCGAAAATATAACCTTTCATTTGAGCATTTATGTCACAAGGCACTGGAAAAAAGAGACTTCAGAGGTATGAAATACATAAAGGAAATAAGGTGCAGCCTTCATTCTTTTCTAAAATCTTGAGATTTACTATAATCTCATGATATTTTAATGGATCTACCCTGCTATTTGTGTGTGGTAGAGACTGGCTCTACTGCCATGTATTTCAATCATCCAATTATTCATCTTACCCACTTCCTAGAGAACTTTTTACAAAGAAAAAGACATTGTGGGCTAAGGGCATCTTTTCATAGATGCCCTTAGATGAACAATGCAACATTGTTAAGTCATGATACAGTTGTACTGCGCATCTGCTTGTCTGTATTTCAGTGACAATTGGCATCTTTTGCAGTTTGAACAGCTGGCATATTTGTGGATGGAGAGACAAAAGTCTGGTGGTAACTACAGTCGACACAGAGCTCAGACGGAAAAACATGTTGTGCTGTGTGTTAGCTCTCTGAAGATTGACTTACTTATGGATTTCTTAAATGAATTCTATGCTCACCCCAGATTGCAGGTACTTACAGTGAAAAAAAAGAAAATAAACGCAAAACACTTATTTTTTGCAGACAGTCTTCTGAAATGATCTTTAATTTGCAAAACTGAATTTGGGAATAGGTGACTGAATTGGGAATCTATAATTGCAATAAGAAGCTGAGATACAGTATGGAGACATTCATTTTAAATTGAGGTAAAGAGACTAAATAGATAGAGTTACTGTCTTGTTGAATTATTCTAAGTCCTTTTAGAAACAGATACAAATTCCTTATATTCTACCCCAAAATAGAAAATAAATGAAAACTACTCAAATTATTTTTTCCTGTGGTTTTGGGACTGGGTCCAAAACTCCTCACAAGTCGAAGGGTCTTTTGGTTTTCACATTTTGCTTTGCTTTTTGCCAGTGTTAGGAATATTAGATCCTTTTGGAATTGTTGAAAGTAAGAAATAAATAGACATACTTTAAAGGACAAAGACATTGAAAGATTACACACAGGGGATTTTCTTAGTGTACACCTATTCCCTAGCTAATGCAAACAGGTGTCGTATGACTTGTTTTGATCATATAAAAGCTTATTTATATGAGATAGCAATTTGGATTCATTATCATTAGCTTTGCTACAAACCATTTCTTTTACTAAATCTTCTCTATGTCTATTACTAAGTTACCTGTGGTACCATACTTCATTAACTAGTGCAAAAAACCCCACAAAAATACAACCCTCAAATTGCTGAGCAGCAATTTGAAAAATCCCAAACAAAATATTCCCCCCAAAATAATTAGCTAGGTAGAGGCATAAGCAAATGCACAAAGAAATCCAGTTCTTTGTAGATGCAAACGCATGTTGAAATCCAAAATTTAGTTAACTAGCCTGAAGAATGAGTCAAGCTCTGTGATACACTGGTGACAAAGAAGAAAAGTCCTATTAATACTTATGTAGCCTAAAAGAGCTTATGCATGTTCCCTTCACAGTTGAAATGGGAAGCTGGAAGATACAGATGATGCACTGGATCCAAGGCACTATGCCTTCTGCAAAAGTCTGTGTGTGCTAAGGAACACTTCTATGACAAGCTAGTCCTGAGCTCTCAGTCTCTCCTCTCACAGTCCATTTATCTCTCCTTGTCATGTGTACACACACGTATACTTCAGAGCAACCTTACTTTTCCTAACAAGGACTGTCTGTACCACAGGAAACAGAGTTTGGATCTGCCCACTAATGTAGAGGAAAAAATCTGCGGAAAGGCAATTCCATTTTGATTGTTGAAAACTTCCTACATTTTCCAGCTAGAATGACAGAAATACAAATTGTCTCTCAAAAAAATTATGCTCACATGGAATAAAAATGTTTCTAAACGGACTTTACTTGCCACCCTGGAGTCTTCTGTGAGCAGTTGACAACTGTCTAGCCATTTTTATTAAAGAATTAAATATTTTAAACACATATATTCAAATAACTTTTGTCAATGAAATTTGAGAATTGCCAGAGAGTTTTTTGACATCCTGAGTCTCTGTTGACTCATTCTCTAGCAACAATAAATGGTAACATAAAAAAATAACATGACTATTCCCCCTTATGTTTTTGACAGGACTATTATGTCGTTATTTTGTGTCCTACTGAGATGGATGCTCAGGTCCGAAGGGTGTTACAAATCCCAATGTGGTCCCAAAGAGTTATCTATCTGCAAGGCTCAGCACTAAAAGATCAAGACCTGTTGAGAGCTAAGTAGGCAAATAGTTTTTTTACTTTTGTTTCACTTATAATGTTTGATAAATAAGTTTGACAAACAACAAAAGCTGTGCTAGAAGGAGAGCATGTGTATTTAAAAAGCAAGGCTCTTTGATATAATTTTTCTTAATATATGAAATTCTTCAGGGAACAAGTATTTGTAAGCTCTTTCATTTGACCAAATTTTTCTGCACTGTCTTTTCTGTCTCAGTTTTTAAAGGTATTGAAACAGAGTGCCTGTGATTTCTTCTGAAAAAGCAGCACAGAAAATTCCCAAACTGACAGTAATGCTAGAATTTGTTTCTGTTCATTGAGCAAAGATGGTAAATATGATGGTAATTCTCCTGACCAACTGAAGGGAAAAAAAAGCAAACAAAAATATTTATCACCCTTTGAACCCATTGCACAGTTTTGTTTTCTTCCTAAATTCAGCCTGGTAGTATATACAACTAGTCTAACTAGTCTTACTGTACCTCCATATACTCTTCTTTCAGGGCTTTTCTCTTACCACATACTTCACCACTTCTAAAAAATCCTCTCTGCCAGTTAATAGTGAATGACATTAATCAAAATACATCAGTCAAACACAGTTCCTCAATCCCTCCCACCATTGCTCAATCACTTGAAGGTGTGAAGGAATTCATGTAGGAGGATTGTCTCTTTAAACTCTCCAAAGAGAGAGAAAGGTGCTTCTTAGCAAATAACCGATTTAACTTACCTGCATTGCTCTTTTATAAGAACTTATTCAGCAACTAATATAGATATCTAAAATTAAGCCAATACTTGTCTGAGTATTTGTGTCATTCAGCCTTCTTTACCTCAGGGGAGTTATTTCCAAGAATCTAATCTGTGAGGAGTCTAGTGAGCAGTGTTACCTTCTCTGCCACTGAAAAAAACAGCTACTTCTATATCTGTTTTAAATTTGAAAACACAGTAAAGCTTTTTTCAGGATTAGGAATTTTCTTTTAGAGAGAGGTTAATTTTTTTTCTTTCTTGCTGATTTTAAGAAGGAATTCATGTGGCAATTTAGCTGACATTTGTTCTACACATTAGGAGAAGAAAAATTAGGCTGTTCCCTAAAGATAATCTTGAATTTCACTTATAATAACGAGGTAGTCAACTGTGGAACTGTGCTTTTTCCAGCAGAACACGTAATTGAATGTACCTGTCCTAGAATAATTTTCAACCCCTCCTGAGGGAAGAAGCGTAGTGGGAATTTAATAGAACATTTAATATGAAATATAACCCAGTACCTAAGATGTTTGCTGTATTTCTTGTTAATGAGAACATAATGTACTGAGAAAATAACAAGGCACGTGGTAAACTTCTTCTAATAAATAAAGTAATAGTTACCAACAACAACAGCAAAAAAATGAAGTGCCTCATTATCAAAATTTGTACATATATGTGAAATGCAATGTCAAAATAACATGATAAAGGACATGCCAAAAAGTAAATGAGTAGCAAAAGTTGGCTGACTGCATAAATAGTAAATAGTCAGTTAACTAAAGACTGTATTTTTCTTTATATGCCCTAGTACCCAATTTGACTTTACAAAAGTGATATTCACTCTTGCTTCCTGCCTTTGAGATCTTCACTTTGCAAATTTTTGGTGTTCTCTGAACAACACTCATGTGGCCCAGCTTTAACAAAAAAAAACAGAACGAATTCCATCATGAGGTATCACACTGGTACTTGTTATCAGCATGACTGGAAACTTTGTAGCTGCTTCAGCATTTGAAACAACACAGTAACTGATGAAAACAGCTCTCATTCTCCATGCAGACTAGCACTAGAAAGTGAATAACACTATCATGCTTGATTTCTTTCCCCTGCAGCTTTCTCCCATGTTCTGTCAATAACCTCAAATATTTTCTCTCTCTCCTTCCACTTTCTTTAGTGAACCATCACAAATCTTAATCCTCTTCATGTTCACTCTTTTTCTTTACTTTATACTTTCTCCTTTCACAAATTTCTCTTCAATATATAAAGTCCCTTTAATTCCTGCTGTCCTCAAGCAGTGGAACTATTGGGTTCTTTTGTCTCAGATTCAGTTTTCTGGCATGTTAAAAATGGTGTAACTGACAAAGGGTTTTTTCAGTTGTTAGGACATTAATAACACTTCTCTCATAAGGATACTCTGGTTTCTAATAAATGTTTTTAACACAGATGCTATTAGTGTTTCTGTTGTCTAAATTCATGGCATTCAAAGATGTTAATCTCAGGTTATTATCCTTGTCATCTGTGGCTGAAGTGATTCAAGAAGTTACAAAAAAGCATTGGGGGAAAAAGTGAAAATGTTCACATGAGATTTCATTTCCTTATGAAATCATCTATATATACTGTCAATCTCAGTTATCACATCAGCTTTCATTGAAATCTCATCTAATTTTACTGAATTTTCTTTCTTACAACTTTGTTAAAGACCTTATCTTCCCAACTCTGCTCCCATGCTTAGCTGAAACTACTCATGCAGCTCCCGTGATTTCTTCGTAATCAGCGCTCAGAAGTGGCATCCTGTCCTCACTTCTTCTCCACATCAGACATATTTGACATTGCTATTTTGGATATATTGATTTGCCTTTGTTACAGTGATTTTTTCATTTCAAGTACTTTAATCTTTTGAGGCTTCCCTTGTTTTCCTACTGCTAGATGCCTGTGGGGAATCTACAATGACCTGACTTTCTTCTTCTCTTTTCTTTATACTTTCTCTGAATGATCTCACACAAAACACACAAATTTAATCACTATTTCTATAGTCAAAACCTAAAAGGTTGGCCAAGCTATCTGACATCTCATTATGGATATCTATGCATCAACTTCAGTTTAGTTGCCCACCGTTGTAAATAGATCATAATTTTTGCTACCAAAACAAAACCAGTATCCTACTGTGGATCATAAGCTTGGAATCATATTGTAGAGCATCCTGACCCTGCCTCTTGGAAGTGTTTTCTCACACAAGCTCTCGCTTTTGCCTCACTTAAAAACTATATTTATGTTCATGACACATATCATCCCAACTCCCTGAACCCTTGTTTCAGAACACTCTGGAAATACTATTTATGTAGTACATCACTTTGCCTTACTGCAGTCCTTCCCCGGCTTACCCTTCTTTATTACATCAAGGAGTGGCCCCTTATTCTCCCTTAGCCTGCAACTCCTAGTTCTTCCTGAGAGGTAGCCTGATAAATCTATAATGCTATTCTCACACATACAACAGGTTTACATACAAGTCCCATTGTAATTTCACTCATGCTGTCCCTTCAATCTAGGATGAATTTCTCAGAAACATCTGTAAAGTAATCCCAGTATTCTCCATCGCATCCTCTCTTCAGTTGGTTCTCTGCTCTGATGTCTAGTGAGACCACTTTCCACCATGATAATTTTTATATTCATGTATTGTTGCACTGTTTCTTCCTGTTTCCCATGTTTGCATATACTTTTGTTGTCCTTTGTCATGTCACTTAGAGCTTATGCAGCAAGGACTGAATTTTTGTTCTGTGTTTGTACAGTACCTAAAAGAATAGGCTCTCAGTCTAAGCCTGGTCCCAATGGCCTAAACTATTACTAACAACCACCAATTCTGTTTTCCAGCAGCAGAGAAAACAAAGGTTTAGGAATCTCAGGTCCTATTGCAGACTCCAGAATAGAGTTGCTGTAATGATCAGTGAATTGCCTGTTCATTTTCCCCAGCTTCTGTCTCACTTTTCCTCTTCCCAGGAAACCCATTCTGATCATCCTGTTTTGCTTTGTCCAGAAAGTCCTGTCTTCCCAAGGTGGTCAACCAAGTCCCTATTTCTTTACTTCCATGCACCAGTAAGTGAAGTAGGATTCACTAGAGAAGGATATCAATATCTGAGACAAGAGAGGAAAAGTAAAATTTGATGAAATCTTCAGTCAGACAGTTTTTCTCTGCACTTCCACCACCACTCTTTTTATTACATGACCAGTTGTACCCGCTAAAGAACAATTAGGCATTAAAAGTTGTCAAGGAGACCATGAGCTGAAAATAGGTAATTCATTTAATGCATACATACGCAGAAATGTTTGTTATTTATCCCAAATGCATTATTCTAGTATATCTACCCATTTTTCTGCTATCACTAGGCAAGAAAAGTAATATTTTAAGTTACCTGTCCCTTCTCATTCATTCTTCTCAATAGTAACTTGTACATATCATACCCTTACACACTATACAGACTGGTGGTATTTATTCACCTTTTATACTCATGGCAGATAAGTATTTATTTTGCAAATTAAGTGTCTTTGAGGCCAGTCTGCTTTTATTACTTTGGCACAGCTTCTACTGGCACCAGGCAAAGAAAGTCTCCCAGAACCTTGTCAAGAATTACTGGAACACCATAAGTTAGTACACAAGCTGACTGCTGCTGACATTCAGATAATGCATAAGAACAGATTGACTAAACTTTCTCTCTATTCTGTTTCTATAAGCATATAAGACTATAAAGTGTGAAACAAGTCCACATACGTATTTCGTTGGTATGTAACAGGCTTGTCTCCCCTCTTCTAGAATGGATGATGCTGAAGCTTGTTTCATTCTGAGTAGCCGCTGTGAGGTGGACCGAACAGCAGCTGTAAGTTTTGAAGAAATAACTAAGAATGAATGTGCATGCTGTTTAAACTGTTACTGCCCTTATTCCCTTTCTGGGACTGAGACGACTTCTGTGAACAGAAGATGAAAATTAGCTGATTTACACAGAGATTTTACATTTAGGATGAACTTCTTGTCTCAGTTAATATAATGAAAAGGATTCTATTGGATTCTATAAGGCCAGTATTACACAAATTTATGAAACACGATCTAATGGCTCATTTCACATAGGATATCTACTTCTGCTTTTTTAGAAAATAAATTACATGACCTACCTACCAAAGAAGTTAGGATTTTACAGCACATTTTAGTTATACATTGAACTTACTTTTTTTTTAAAAAGTAAGAATTCACACATTCTTACAGGACTAAAAAAAATTTAAAAAGTACTGTAAGAATACAGTACTTTCAAAAAAACAATTTTCGTACTGAATAAAGTAGAGTTTTATGAGTTCTCTCCTGTTTTATGGAACAATGGCAGAATACCATGAGCACTATCATGGTACCTTAGAGATATATTGATACTTGGTCATTATTCATTTCAGAGGACTGTACTCTGTCAAAAAAGTTTTATTCAAGTTACCTTGACTAATATCAGTATTTGCTCTAGATTTCCAATTCCAAAAGTAATATTTATTAAATCAGAAAAGAGATATATATCTCAACTGACTGGTATTTCCATTCAGATCTACTGACGTATTGAAAGTTTACTACTAACAAAGTAAAGATTGAATTCAACTTTAAAAATTAATTTGTGACTAATACCAAATAATTGATATATCTGAGAGTATTTGATCATCTTTCATATTGGCCAACTTTAAATGTGAAAAAACGGCAAGATTCTTTAAGTAAGTTACTATGGTTTTGCCGGTGCTACTAATTATTTGTAGTCAGGTAAGTTACTGTCCACAAAGGAAGACTGTTAATACAAGCCTCTACTCAGTGTATCTGTGATAAAAGAATAAAATTACTTTAATGTGAACCAGAACTCTTCAAACTAATGAAATTACCTGCTGATCACAAATATCCAGGAAAAAAATTCCACCGAGGAAGGGTTTATGAACACAACTTTAAATTTTTTCACCATGAGCTGCATGCCAAATTATCACACCCTTGCCTCTATTCGGGTTGATCTTGAACTCCAAAGGAAGATTACAATAAGTCTGAATATTCACAGAGTTAAATTAAGATGCTTGCAAATTGCCTAACAAGATCAAACTAAGTGTTTATAATTTAGTAATTAAGTTGTAAGCTATCTCAATTAAAAAATACTGTTTTGCTGCTACATTATAAGAAATAGCAATTATTTTTCTGAATGTTAAAAATAGATACAGTACAACATGGGAAATGAGGACTTTGCATTATATATGTAATATTTCTTGATATATTCCCTATCACTTGCTACAATTACTTCATCTGCAATCAAAACTTAGTTGTTTCCATACCTACACATATGGCTTATCAGAGAAGGAAGAACAAAAAAACAACATAAGCTGCAGCTAGCAAGGAGAAAGGATTATTTTCTTGCTAGGCAAATGAGCCCCCACAAGGAAATTTTATCAAAAATAACTTCATTTTTTGTAGACTATCAGCATGCTGTAAAAAATATTTTATTCGAAGCTAAAGACCCTGTGCTGGACCCATCACTTGCAGAAAGCCACTGAGCTCCCTGAGAAATAAATCTGTACTCCTACTGTAATATTCAAGCTTACTGAACTAAAAGCTATGAATTTTATTAATCAGCACTAGACTCCTGAAAACACACTAGCGAAATCCACTGAATTGGCAGCAAGTAATCCTGGAGTAGGAAAGTAAGGCAAGAATATACTGTTTGGAAGTGACAGAGATGCTAGGGTATTTAAGGATAAGAACAAGCAACAGTTCTTGCAAATTCCTCAAAAAATACTGGTAACTTCTGTGAGACTGAAAAACATCAAAAAGACAAACTGCCTTGCCGAAATTAGCCATGAAGTTCAGAATAAATCACCTACAACATCTCATTTCAAAAAATATACTTGACAGTTGTGAAATGGTTCAAAATGAGAAATCCCGTACAACGGGAGTATGCAATTTACATTGCACTTGGTAGGTTTATGCAGCTTTAAGGACTCATGCACCAACGCAAGATTCACGTAGAGGTAAGCTATTAACCTCTGCTCACAACCTCTCCAGAATTTATACAAAGAAAGGACAATTTACAGCTTAGTGGACTCTGCATGGACTTCATGGAGCTTCCATCCATTCTGGCCAGCACTATCTGGTTTTGGCTTCAGAGTCGTGGCCAGCTACAACTCTCTCTGGGCAACCTTTCTGCCTTCAGGGACAGCGTGCCTCAAGAAATACCAAAATGGTACCTGGCACATATCAGCTTCCAGTATAGACTATTATTAAATATAATTTATCATTGTCTATGGAGCATACAAACAGGCAAGTCTTACCAAAGACACAATCCTGTTACCTTCCTCTGGGACAGAATGCCCCGTTAGGTGACTGGCTGGCTAGTCATAATCGCGCAGTATCTCAACTGTAGCAGCGAAACTCTGAGGGTCAATGTCATCCAAAGTTTTTAAACAAGTTATCACTTCTCTCTCTGCTTTTGTTGTTGTTCAGACTTCCTTTTCACAGGGAATGCAATTATTTATACTGCAAGTAGAAAGTAGGACAACTCTCGTCTTTTTTTTTTATTTTATTTTATTTTATTTTGTTTTATTTTACTGCCCTCTAGAGCTCTGAAATGAAATGGATTTAATTTCCTACACTGTTCCAGCTCTAGTCACTACTAAGAACTTCAGTAATGTAGTACATAAGGTTACAGTTTGTCACAGGGCTGAAGGAAGTTCAGTGTTCATCCCAGTATCATTCTTTATAACTACAACTGATTTTTCACCCTGCTGTTCTTGAGAAGCTGACAAACTGTTAGGAGTGCTTTGGATCCTCTCCTTTGTCTGACAGCTGTCAAAATGAAAGTTAACAGATGCATTGAGGAGATTCCCAACCAGAACAGCTGTTGTTACTCATGTGATTTTTCAAAGTCCATGAGGGTTTTTATCTCCCCAGCTACATTCCTCAGTAGAGGATGTACACATTTGCCATAGATACCACTGGCTGTTCATTGCTTGCTGTTTCATTAGTTAATGGGTTTTCGTGCCAAAGTCTGTGTTGCTTTTGACCCGTGGATCTCAACTATAGCTCAGAAGAAAAGTACAATAACAGGTGAGAGGCAGTTACTTCATAAAAATCGTCAGTTGCTTCCTTTTTCACTTGGAGGAGTAGGAACTTCAACAGTCAGACCAAGAATTTGTCAGCTTTCCACAGTCTCCTACCAGAAACTTTCTTTTCTCTGGCAAGACAAAGCTCTGCCAAATTTTATTCTATGAAATGCTATTTTGACGTCTCAGACCAAGATGTAGGCTGCTCATCTGCTGTAGCAAGTAGGACAGACATCTGTTTCACTTCTGGATGATGCAACTCTTGAAGAGAGTTCAAATTGCACTTAAGTCTGGATGACTTTTTTTTTTTTTTTTGATTGGTGGGTATAGAAAAGTAGTCAGTGCCACACCACAAGGTTGGCTAGTGACTTCAATGGGCTGGCTACATCAAATGCTCCACAAAACTAAGGTGTCTGAAAACAGTGCATCTGCTGTTTTAACTCAAGGAGGGGCGGGAAGAGAAGTCTCTTTTAAATTATCCTATATATAACTCATTAATAGGCTATATAAATATATGAAAGACCACTTCTACTGCTGACAGCTTTGTTCTGATGCTTTCTGAAAATTCAGAGATGGCTGAGTTCAAACTTGCACCTTTTTCTTTTTTTCCCCTTCTGTTAATCAAATTGTGTGACATTACTATACTGGTAATAAGTTACACTGCCTTAATAGCATCACAAGATGGATGCATTGCATAGGAGATATAACTAATTTATCAAGTCATGTGTGGCAACAAAAAAGTTAAATTAACAGAACTATTTTAAAATATATATTAAATCAAGATCTTGCTTTGAGTTCTGATGATTTAAATTCCTGTTACACCCACTACAAAACTTACAGCTTTTGTTACATGAACTTAAATATCACCTCGATATTAATCACAGTTGGTATCAGTGGTAATTTTTGATTACTGACTGCAATTCATTGCGTGGAAAGCACACAGAAAAGAGGATTTTTTCCCCTCATCTCCCAAAGAATCACATATTTTATAATTTGAATAGAAGCATAATTTTGTTTCAGTTATCTCTGTTTATAGTATGTACGTATATACCTCCTTTTTACTTGGGAGAAATGTGAACATTTTTAAAGTCACTGCAATATAGTACAGAAATTGCTACATACGTAAAACAGAGAGCCACCAATACTATATGAAGAGACTGAATCTAAGAAATCACTAAAAGTGCCTACCTGTATTTTCATTTCTCTCCCCTGGAGTGCTTCTCCAGAGCAGAATTCAGGAGAGTAACTGAGCAAAAAAACCATGGAAACCCAAATAACCAGCTTTTCTACACAAATACATGCATATTCCAAGTGAAAAGAGAGAAAATGAAACAATAATGGAAGGTTATTATATTAACAGTACATACACACTGAATTGATCTTATGAAGCTGTATAGGGCATTTAAGGATCCCTTTTGTATATATTACATATTTGTAGACTGCTTCTTCAAAAAAGAGCTAGCAAATTAAAAGCAATACATATTTTGCAGTGTTAAAACTGTAAATGTGCCAAATAATCATCAAAAGATTTTAAGGAGTCTTTTCCTTTCCTATATAATTATCTAAAAATATTTTATGTTGAGATTCATACTTCTAGTTTTACAACACTAACTTCTATGGGTCTAGGTTTGTTCTTTTTTTTTTTAAATAAAATGGTGTCATTTGAATAATTTTAGTAGGCATTCTTCATTCTTATTTTTAAGAATTCTTTCACCTTCTGACAAAACCAGACTTTTTAGACAAAGTAATTTAAAAATAAAATCGAAGAAAATATCCAACATTGAGAATAAAAGAGAAACAATAAACTTAGTCTGAAATGTACAACCGAAATTGTATTTACTGCTACAGTTTTGGTACTGTACCATTTGGTACCAATAATCTTAGCTCATTGATGTAATAAGAATGAAACATCAGTGAATATAAGCTATATTTCTATGCATGCGGCATCCAGGAAACAGCCTTTTCTCACTACTTGTGCAAGCCAAGCCAGTGTAGTCTGTGAATGACTGCTATGGAAAGGAAGAAAGGAAACCAATAATGTCAAACCCTGTGCAATGAAGCCACACCATCACTGCAAGTGAGTCTGAACGTGTTTCCCTGACACCTTTTGCATAAAAAGATTAGGTAATGCCTTCAACAACACAGGTTTTTCAAATCGGTCCCAAATCCACTCCCAAATCTCTTACTCCTCCTGTAGTATATCTGTATGACCATCATCTATCCCATTACCCAGCCATTTGCTACTTCTAAGGTGTGTTGGCATTTCATTCCCTTAAGACAAAACAGAAAAAAAACCCTAAATACAAAAAAACCCCAAAACCCTAAGGAGGATAAGTCACCATGTGCTATAGAAAAAGTTAAGAAAAAGTGACTGCATGCAAGCAAACCAGGGTACATTCAAGTTCTGAAATCTCCTGAATGGAGATTCATCCATCTATGAAACTGTTAATAAGAAAAATGTGAAATAATGTGTTTTACCATCCTCAAAAGGTCTTCCTCTTATGACTTCATTCTAGTATTTCTAGTAGAAAAAGTACTTGCTAACATCTCAATTGACATTAAAATATTATGGTTTGAAAATGTCAATTATGTTCTGTTCCAGGCAGAGATTTTCCCTTGTGTTCATGAGTCTGAAAGCTTTTCTTATTGCTGATGCTGCAAACATAATGAATCATTCTTTGTATTTTATCTTTTAATACCACCAGTTTCATGACTAGGCAAGGCATTTCAACCCAAGTATTGCTTCCTACATGCAGGTCTCAAATATTCCTTTTCAGTTCTGAAATAAATAAAAACTGATGGCTGATACACTGAAATTAGCCATATTTAATGGATTAAATATGTGAATGTATTATCACATACTTTACTTTCATAGGATAGCAGTATTCATCCTGCAGTTAACTCGCTCCTGACATGTGGTAACAAGTACAAAAACTAACAGGCTGGAAAATGTCTTGGAATCCTTTGGTCAGTAGCTGGATAAATTCTGACATCAGTTACACAAATGTTTTAGTTGCACAAAAATATAGGTCTGTTTTTAATTGAACTGATATTTTTTAGAATTATCCACAACTTTAAGCTCTTAATTCCTGATGTCCTCATTTAATGTTATTTAAATTCTGAGTCTCTTTGGAAGGACATATCTAATACATCATTCTTGATTAATTAGATATGACTTATCACTACCATCTAAATTTTCACACAATTCTTCCACATCCAAATGCCACCCCTTCCAAATTCTAGAATCCCCAACACTTGCAGAAAGATAGGAGAGGGACAAAATACCTGGAAATAAACCCTCTATTCCGCATTCCAACAAGTAGAATATATTATACTAGGATCATAGGATAATGAAGGTTGGAAGGAAGCTTAGAAGGTCCCTAGTCTGACAGGGGTCAGTTATGAACACAGACCACGTTGCTCAGGGCTTTATCTAGGTTGGTGTGGAAAGTGTCCAAGGGTCAAGACAGCACAGTGTTTCTGCACAACCTGTTCTACTGCTTGACTGTCTTCATGGGGAAAAGGTTTCTCTGTATATCCAGCCTAAATGTCTCTTTTCAACTTACATCTATTGTTTCTTGTCTTCCAAGTGTGCACCACTGTGCAGAGCCTGGCTCCATCTGCTCAACAACTGTCCTGTAGGTACTGCGGGCTGCTGTTAGGTGCCCCTGAAGCCATCTCTTCTGCAGGCTGAACAAGCCCCATTCCCTCAGCCTGTCCTCACAGGACATCTGTTGCTGCCCCTGACCATCTTGGTGGTCCTTTGCTGAACTCAATCTAGCTTATACATGTCTTTCCTATATTGAGGGCCTGCAAAATGGAGGCAGTGTGTAGATTCAGTCTAATGTGCTGAGTAGAGGGGGATAATCACTGCCCTCCAGCTACTCTCTATGCTCCTGTTAAAACAGTCCAGGATGCTGTCAGCCTCCTCTGCTGCCAGGGACACTGCCAGCACCCCCAGGTCTTTTCCAGCAGAGCTGCTGCCCAGCCATTCAGCCCCCAGCCTGTGCCAATGCAGGTCGTTACTCAGTCCCCGAGACAGGACTGTGCTTGAGCCCTTACTGAATTTCATGAGGTTCTTGTCAGCCCATTCCTCCCTTCTGGCTGAAAGGCAGTCCTGCCTGCAAATGTTTTGCCTGTTCCCTCCAGTTTGGTATCATCTGCAGACCTGCTGAGTGTGCACTCTTTCACCTCCTCCAAGTCATGGATAAAAATGTTTAACAGAACAGATTTCAGTGCAGATCCCGGTGTGACACTCCACTTGCCCCACGTCTCTGGGTAGAGTACATGCTATTTACCACTGCCCTAAGACTCCAGTCATCTAACCAGCATTCTACCCATATAGTTTTCCACTCATCCAGACTGAACATTTCCATGTCTGAGCACGGAAATGAAAATACTGTCTGAGATGCAGCGTTCGTGTGCCCAGAGGTATAGCTCCCCAGATCATCCTTTTGTTTGAAGACAGGTGAAACTATTAATTTTTCTGCAGATGTTGGAGACCTCCGCCAGTCTCCACAGCCTTTCAGAGGTAAAAAAGCAACTGTAGAAGGACATTGGCGTGCTCTCTCTGCGCCTGTCTGATCCTGGAGGCTCATATGGGTTGAGTTCTCTGGAGTAATCCCTGTCTAAAATCATCCACTGCTGGTGATTCTCCTCCTGTTTGAAGCCTGCCTCAAAGCAAAGGCCTGAGAGACTTTGTTCGTGAGCACTGAGAGTAGCTCAGCCTTATCTGTGTCTGAAGAATATATATTTATGTATTTAAATATATACATAATATGTAATATTACTTACTTAACATGTACATAAACATCCACACCAGCTGGTGTTATATAGTCTTAAAATGAGTTTTCTTCAATGGAATCACTCTGGTAAGAGGTTCTTTTTCTAATATAACATGGTTATTTGTATTTCATTTTCATCACCTCATACTCTTTATTTTAGGATCATCAAACCATTTTAAGAGCGTGGGCAGTTAAAGACTTTGCTCCAAACTGTCCTTTGTATGTCCAAATACTGAAACCTGAGAATAAATTCCACATCAAGTTTGCAGGTAAGTGTAAGATTTCGGCCATTTGAAACACTGGTTAGTATTTGGCAGTTTGTTTCATAAACACACAAGCAAAGTGAGATTTCCTAAGCATATTTACTGCTTAGAAGCAGATTAAGAAGTAGTAGATTAAGAGTGCAGCACTGTAAAATAACACAGGCTGTATATATCCTATCAATAGTAAAATGTTATGTTTCACATTAAAGTCTTATTTACAGGAACTTTTAAGGATTATTACTCTTTTATGCTACAGAGTAGAACTATTTGATATAGAACACGTCATTACTCCTTAATTATAGATCCAGGCAGGTTTCCAGCTTGCTATATCCATGTCTTTAAATCATTTCTGTATACTAAAACATACTGCTACTAAGGGGTATATGAGAAGGTCTGCTCAGAAAAGGCCAAATTTTATCCAACAAACAATTGAAAGAAAAATCTTCCAGTCGGACTGTTTTTTTGTAAGTGGTATGAAAAACATTATTTTAATTACTTTCAAATATTTTTGAAAGATATCTATAATTTAATTCTATATCCAGTAAAATGCGTTTTTAGAAACTATGACATAAAATGCAAAATGATGTTAAGAAATCCAAACAAATCCTCTCTTACAAGAAGACATTGCCAGCTTTAATTTGATAAACTGTTTCTCTGCACTATGTAGATAGGTCTCTCTCTCTCTCTCTGTCTATATATAAACACACACGTACATACATATATATGTACCTACAGACATATATATGCTTATGTGCAAAAACATGCAAATACTTTTATAATGAACTCGTTTTGCCTATCTTTGGAAAAATGTCTCTATGAAATAGAAGCTAAGCTTTCCTTTTCCACTGTAATTTTGAAAATTCAATTTTCTTGAAGGATATTGTAAGGAAGAAAAGATTGGTGATTCATGCAAAATTTAAAAAAAAAAAAGCCTCTACAGAAAAATATTAGTCTCCTCCATCATCCCAGAATGTGATGAAATGGTAAATTCCAGTGCAGAACAATTCCAGAGCAACAGTTAGAGCTGTAATTTTAAAAGCTACTGGATTTACCACGAGGTTGGAAAGAAGGAAAAAAGCATCTATAGCAGTTCTGAAGTTATAAAAGTGTAATCTCAAACTATAAGATGGCACAGCAGGGAATAAGACTCATGCTGTGACAAGAATGATGGTGCTTTTTCATCTCCCCCTTAAAACCACACAGCACAAACATAATCTCTTCTCCCTAGCCATGGCCACTTTTCTTTATCGGCAACTGTGTTAATTTGTTGTTCCTAATTGTATTTTTAAGATAGTTTCATTATTCTTAATGGCTTGTGTCTGTAGGAGCTTGTATGTAACTAGACTTGCAAAACAGAGGTAATTTTTCATATCTAAGTCTCAGATTGAGAATTCTGACCATTTCTTTTTTAAAAAGAAAAAAAAAACCAAACAGCAAAACCCACCCTCTTTTTGTAATATTTCCTTCAACTGAGCCTTAACCAATCTGGGTTCTTACTGCCTTCATTTATGTTCTGTAGTTCTTCAAGGGCCTGAAGAGACTTTACATTTTGTGCCTCATTAGCCCCCTCTAATATTAATTATAGTAGTACTATATTGAAAGTCTAAATATTTATATATAGCACCTTATATCCCAAAAGAATATCACATGGATCATAGGGATCACTGCATCCATTCCCACACACTCTCCCTGTGCAACAGTAAAAGCAGAGAATTACAAGCGCTCCTTCAAGATTAAATTAATCTTACTCATATAAAGCACAGGAAATTTTTAATGCAGTTGTAAATTTGGTAAGGTTATGAACATGGGATAAACATCACGACTGGATGCTTGCCTACTACAAATGGTTAGGCTACTGATAGAGTCATGAGAACAACATTTGTTTGCATACATTTTCCTAAGAGGACTCTGCTTTGGTCATTAATCTCATCCAACTCTTCACATTCTAAAATACGTACCCAGTGGGGGGCTGCAGACTATAGCCCTATCCAGAGTGCTTACGAATAAAATTTGTCATATCCATGTAGGACATTTTTCTAAGTGCTTTTCCTATTACGATTCAGGACTGCTTTATTGCTGCCCTAACGCGAAAGCCTCTCTTAAATTTGATATTCCTTTAAAAAATGACTCCTTCCTTCTGGAGGTTTCCCAAAACAATATTGTGCATTTTTATGAACCTGAAATATTCAATAATAGGATCGACTGATGTCATATACCTGGACTTGTGCAAGGCATTTGACACTGTCCCACACGATATCCTGGTCTCTAAATTGGAGAGACATGGATTTGACAAATGGACCATTCGATGGATAAAGAACTGGCTGGACGGTCGCACTCAAAGAG
>VUYV01000002.1:13085148-13183718 GCA_008711295.1 Anarhynchus alexandrinus
CCCCTTTTTTAAAAAAAAAAAAAAAACAACAAAAAAAAACAACCACAAAAAAACCCTTGTAAAAGTTATAGCTGATATTCTTTGGAAAATACCTTTCCCTGAACTCCCAGACAACTAATTTTTAAAACAAGTTTTTAAAAAGAAATTGGAACTTTTTGCACAATGAAAGCGTCAAGATGTTTTACTCAAAATATTATAATTTCAAAGAGAAACATCCCCCCCCAATATTTAACAATTTGTTGCATGCTGTTGTGCCACTTCCACAATAGAAGATATGAAAAATTTGTATTTCCAATTTAGTAGATTGAATCGTGGATCTATCACACAGTTCTACTTAGAACACCAAGACCCAAGAATACCTATTTTAATGTTAATTTGAAGGTCTGTTTTTGTACACATATAAAAATTCCTATTCATTGAGCTCAAAAAATGTTTTTCTGGTAACATATAAAATGTTATTTGCTATTCATTGCCTGTACAGTAAGAAGCAAACAAACATACATGTGAAGAGATGGTTTTTAACGTAATAACCACACTGCTGGAAAGAGTATAGAATTATGGTGTCTTTACAGACTGCATAGTCACAGTAAAACCTTTCTATATTTACCAAAATAATTTTACCACATCTAGCATATCTCTGTTATTCTTTATTCTTGGAATAACAAGGTATTCTTATTAAAATGTTGTGGTCAGAAAGAGGCATTAAACAGTAAACCTCCAAATATATCTGTAGAAATGGAATATGTGCATATAGACTGCACAAGAATACTTTTGAGAGTCTAGTAAAAAAGCGTACTTTTTTCAAGTAACCGTGGACCCAGTAATATCTTGATATTTACAAGCAGAGCTATTTAACCTTCTATATGGCATTTGTAGTGTTCCCCTGTGCCCAGGAAGGGGGAAACTGCAATTATTGCTAGAACTTTTACTACCAAGAACAACAAATATCAAGATTTTAATGGCACTGTCTGTACTAGAATCTGTTAAAAAGAAGACAACAAAATACTATTTCCATGCCTCCTGAGAATCATAGTGAGGTACATTCTTCATCTGCCTAGCTTTCATTACCTGACATGCACAGAATACAGAGCCTTTTTTAGTTATTTCGTATAATATGTACATGAAAGAAGAGTAGTATTCTTAATGGCTAGCAGAGAATTTTCCATCGGCACAAAAACAGACATATGAAAGGGACTCAGTTTTCTGCTTTAAGAACTTTAGCATTTCATTTTTAACACAAGCATATGGATCATTTGTACAGATTCCCAACTATGATGCAAAGTAACTACAGTAGAATGCAAAAGCTCTTACTATTTCTTTTGCAATCAGAATGAATTGACATGATCAGGGTTGGTCATTGTATACTAGGAGCAAAAAAAATTTTTTTTGCACAAATAGTTGTCAGCGTTACTTTGTATCCTTCTTACAGAAACATACAAGCTTGCTGTATAAATACAGAAAAACTGAAAAAGTGAAAATCTTTAGTCATTCTTCTACTTTAGTCAGCGAGCATCAGAGCATTTAATCTCAGATGGGCTCCAAAATACTGAAAAATGTCAAACTTTGCGCATGTTAGAATGTGTGTTTTAATGCTGGACTAATTGGTTGAATAGATATGACTGTTCTTTAAAACCCCACTATATCTTTGAAAGTTTAAAACACACAAATTAGAGGGAAAAAGCGTCAAAAATTATTTCAAATTTGAGTAGTCCTAACTTCACAGTGGTAAAAATAAAAAAAAACCCACACTCAAAAAATCAAGTATTTCTTTCCCAAAATGTCAATTTCTAAGCTTTCAACTTTAGTATTTTTGCTACTTCCCTTCATTTCATTTTTGCTAAAAATTTACATAATTCTCATACCTAAAAAGGTACATAATTCCCAAAGTGGTGGGGTTTTTCTTCCCCTTTTATTCCTTGCAACTTTTAAAAATCCCTTGGAAATGCTGGAATGTGTTCTCAAAAGTCTAATTTAATTGTGATTTTAATGTTTCATTAAGTTCTGTACAAGGGCACAAATCTGCTCAATGTATGGTAAACGTCACCAACTCAAGCATTCAAAATTAGGAAATGAGGACAAAGCTATCTTTTTGCTAGACTGCTCTCATCCCATTAGAAAACACTACTGTGCTCTTCAAAATATTAAGTAATGATGTACTTGAGCTTACTTTTTGCTTATAACTGAGTGCTATGTAGGCTATGTTTAATCTGGAAGTTTTGTGTCCTTGAACATTTAGTTTAGATGATCTTTAACAACTAGAGATTTGACCATTGATTTTTAACAAGTACGTGCTTCGTGAATACAATATTCTAAATTCAAGGGACAGTAATCAGACATAATTTTTAGAAAAATATAAAATATTTAAATATGTGAAAATAATTTCTTTCCTGAATTACCACTTCAATGTCCCAATTTTATTAATCTTATAGATACTTTACTATTTTATTCATAATTTTGATATGCAATACCATAATAGATCTAAGCACTTGCTAACTAAAATGAACCCATAGCTAGTTACAAGTATAAATCTGATCTTTAGTAGTATTATACTTAAGTCAAGAAATTTATTTTCAAACTTTTTTATTGAGTAGACACTAATGCTTTAGAAGCAAAATTCCTTTTAAACTTACATTCTTCACAAGCACCTCCTGAGATCTGCACTGACTCTAGAGTGTTTGAACACTGTGGGTAAAACATGATTCTGTACTTCATTGTCTTCAGGGGGAAATCTGTTTTCAAAATAGGTGTCAATTTTAAGCTTCATCTACAGGTTGTCATTGTATTGCAGACATAAAACTTCTTCGGATTTGACTAATTTATAAATCAGAGTAATTGTTTTGGCTTTTCTAGATATTTTCTAATGTTGAACAAAAGCAGGAAAATTAACTGCTAATTGTTAAAATAGGTTAAATGACCTTTATTTATGCATATGAAAGATGAAATCAGATGAACATTTGAATTTGTCTAAGTATAAGTAAAAAGGTTAAGTGAAAATAGATTAGTTAAACTACAAATGAAAATTTTAACTATCCATACATTTATATCCAAACTAAATACTAAAGTAGATCTAAATAATGAAGAGTATTTGTTAAATAGACTCCCAATGTTAACAGTAAACTGCTTTCCTTTACGTTGGTTTCTGTTTAATTATCCTTTCATTATCTTGGTTACTACCAGCATCTGCATTAAACTTTATGTAGGACTTGAGTTTTAAAACCCAGTCAGTATTGACTCAGATAAAAACAGCAGACTTGGATTATGGGGATACTGCTTCCAACCTTGGGTAATCTTTTTAAAGTCTATTCAAAGTCATTGGGAGGATTTTCTTAATAATTAGTTCAGGTTTCCATTCACAGAAGCCCCATATCTGTTGACTCACAAGTTCAGTAACTTCAGTATAGTGACTGGGAATGTTTGTTCAAGCTGAGCCACAGGGAAAGGCTTTTCTGGTTACACAGTATTTTAGGTGCATGTAACCAGAGGAGATTATCAAGGAAGCAACCAGAACATTTCTTGCTTTTTGTCGTTTCCCTAGTAAAAAGTCACTCATTAAGGGAAAATGTGACCACTTTAAAATTCTGCCTTCTTAGCTTTTGTTAATTTAGTGAACCTAACTGACTCTACATTTTAATAGAATTAAACAGTTCGTTGACAGTTCATAGATAAAACATTGTCCCAACTGTTTGTTGTAATCTTACAAATGAAGTGCTACCTATTCCACAGGGAATTGATTTCCTATATTTATTAAGAAATAGTGTGACGCTGTTAATAATACAAGCTTATTTCTGATAATCATGAAGATAACTACACTGGGAAATTACTAGAAGCTGAAGTCAATACATAGCAGCAGAACACAGAAAAAAAATTATTATTCTCTATTATCCTAATTAGAATAATAATACAATAAACAGTAAACAAAAAGAAACACACATACATAAATTAAAACCACCTTATCTTCTGGTATTAATATGTGAGGAGACTCTAAGCAACTTTGGCCAGATCAACTTGCTATTAGAATTATGGGGAAGTTTGCTTCTGTTTATGTGAACTGGCTTTCGTCTTTAATGCTACTTTTCAGATTAAGCAAACTAGCTGTAAATAATCACATTGTCTTCTCAGCTGTTTATGGAATTCAAAACCTCAGTCTGTAAGACACCAAAATTCTACCTTGAATCTTATTTATAATCTTATTATTGATCTTGATTATTAAACTTAACATTTATCTTTAAATGTTATCTAATTATCTAATCTAGTAATAGAATTTTATTGGGGTTTGTATTATGACACAAGAAAATATTGCAAGAAAATAGCCTTTCTGACTCAAACTTGATGTGATCTTTACAGGACAGCCCCGTGGGAAGCTTTTAGACAACTAACTGGAACCAAGCAGAGTTTAAACAGGTGAACATTTTATTTTAGGAGGAAAAGTGAAATATGGAAAAATTTTCTTCTGTAATTGCATTTTTAGTTCTGCTATTCTACACCTAGTGCACTGTTTGTTAATACTGTTGCAATAAAAATGGTTTACTCATTTCCATCTTGAAACAAAATGTTTCTATGCTGAGCGTGGAGAAGAAAAACAGAAATTGTGTTAAGATACTGCAAATGTATAAATGAACACAAAGGAGCATATCCCAATATCTTGAGATCTTAGCTCCGAATGGCAAAACACAGAGCACATTTGTCAGTTTTATGTCCTGTCTGCATATATATGTATCTATATCTACGCATTATATCTGCAGGCAGAATCTTGTTTCCACATGAAACTTAATAAAGTAAGAAGTTCACAGAAGCCCCAAGTCTGCAAGTTTTGGTGCTACCTGAGGTTTGGAACATTTCCACTAATAGTCCTTTTGGATAAAGGACGTTAGCTGCATATAGTAAAGGATGATATGCTTAATATGGTTAAAGTATTCATTTATTTTCTCCCACTAGAGAAAAAAAAAAAGGTATATCCTTGTCATAGTGTAAAAGACACAATAACTAAAAATGTCCATAGGGTAAATGCTGAAGATAACCGATAAACGATTGCAGAAAAAAATCTTCCTTATAGGTGAAGTGACTAAAGCCAAATGGGTCCTTCCTACGTAAGTTATTTTCAATGATTCTTTACCTACTTCAAGCAGGAACCAGACAATCTGCCATGGAGCATCTGAAGAGACTGCCTTTATGAACAGAATGAGCATGCTGTTGGTTTCACCTGTCATCTTTAAATTACAGTGAATCTACTTACTATGGTGTGAATTTAAAGTAATTCAGTTGTGTCTATCCTGGTATAAAAGTACATAATCTTACATGTCTATTACTTAGCAGAAAATGCTCTTTAATTCATTAAAATAATCTCTGTACTTACAGTATTACCAAGCTTTGATCTCAAATATTTCTTTCAGATTAGCCTATGGGAACTTTTAAATAACAGTTGTGATTTCTATTGCCATGAAATACTGTTCTGATCAATAAGAATTTTACATTAAGTTTTAAATTATTCTCTCTATCTGTACATGTTTCAGGGAGAGTCAGCAATCACCGGAACAATGGCAGAAAATGTATGGGAGATGCTCTGGTAATGAAGTGTATCATATTAACCTGGAAGAAAGTACTTTTTTTGCTGAGTATGAGGGGAAAAGCTTCACATACGCTTCTTTCCATGCACATAAAAAGTATGTTTATTTTCCTATCAACAATTAAACGGTCAAACAAATAATTGTTTTGCCTGAATGTAGCTCTGCATTCAAAGGTGCGGTATTACACATTACTCTGTTTCTGAGTTTAAATATCTGGTCACTAGTATATTTCATGGATATTTTTCTGTAAGTTACAGCTGGTCAGGTAAAATCTTATGTTGGTTCTGTATGGTCCAGCTCAGTCTGAGAGAACAGAATATAAAGGATATATAGGATAAGCCTGACGAGCAGTAAGAAAGGGTACCTTAGAGAGGTTATATGAGAACACGAGTCCCTTCCCATGTCCAAAACAATCTAGAAAAGGGTGGGTGGAAGGGTGTTAGTGTATTTATTTTTAAAATTTATTTAGGAGTCAGCTGGAAATCTGGCTTCCTTTGTGGCGTGTTCATTTTATGCAAAATGTTCAATTTAAAGGTGGTACATGCTATATTCTGGTGATTGTTCAAAATAAAACCATATTTTTTCTGTTAGATGCTAACATATCTTCTTTAGGTTCCAGATCTGCATCACTTATTCAGTGCTGCTCTGAGATGAAAGTACAAACTGAACACAAACCATGTATATTTGTATATATTTAACAAAATGAACATACATCAAACCCTGAACACTGAGTTTATTCTCCTACTTAATAAGTGAGATAAAGTGGTTTTTTTTGCTTTAATTCCTTATTTTCTATCACTAATCAAATCCATTTCTAGGAATGAATTGCAAAAATCAATTCTGAAAATGGTTTCCATTACATATGAATTATGGAACAATTTAACACAATGAATACTTTTTCATATTATATATCTATCCTTCTACTAATATTTTCCCAGAAGGGACTATTCATCTGATAGAAAAAAAATCAAGTGGAACAGTATTAGAAGAATATTATGGGGATTAAGAAAAATGCTGGATTCAAGTGCCTAGGGATTCATGAGCTCATAAAACCTGCTTGATCAGAAGGGGTCTATGTAGGAGATACTATTTTTCAAACATATTTGTCATCCAAAAATCTGCAAATGTTCATAATCTGTAAAATATAACAATACACTGGAGGTTCATTCTTGACAGTGGAAATTCTAGTATATACGGGACTATGCAAAATGAACCATGCCTTTCCTTTTCTAATTAAGGTTTGGAGTCTGTCTGATTGGTGTTAGAAAGGAAGATAACAAAAACATTTTGCTGAATCCAGGTCCTCGATATATCATGAGCTCTACAGATATATGCTTTTATATAAATATCACCAAAGAGGAGAATTCTGCTTTTAAGAAGCAAGAAAAGCATAGAAAAAACCACGAATCAAAGTTATCTTATCATGGAGCTTCTAGGTTACCTGTACACAGTATAATAGCCAGCATGGGTAAGTAAAATCAAAAGCCTCACAACATATTCTTATTCATTGAATGGTGCATTTTAAAGGTTTTAATAGTTTATTCCTAAAATTGTAATTTAAATTAATATATAAGAAATTATAATAGTGTGTGGAAAGAAACAAAGGTTAAACACTTGCCCTTGTATTTTCAAAAAAACCCAAAACAACCCCAAAACCAAACCCAATGGAATTTGGTTATGTTTTTCTTTTATTTGACAATATGGAATTGAACCGCTTAAGAGTGTTGTATAAAATAAGTAATAGTAAAATGTAGGCAAAGCAAAACAACTGGGTAATTTCTTTGTCATACATAACTGGTTGTTTGTAATAAGTTTTCATAAGCTTCTTTAATTAAAAAAATGCCCTTGCTCAATAAAAACCTACAGATAGTCGATGCACATAAATATGGATTAATTGTATGAAGTATGATTTTTAAAAAGGTAGTTAATAAGAAAATATATATTAATGGTCAGAAAAAGTGCTACTTTGAAGAAAAAGGGTTCCTCAGACATATTTTAAATATTTTTTATATTTTAATGTAATAAAACCAATCAATATAGTATTCCTTTCAGTCTTTGGCCATGTAGTCAGGTAATCCCCACTAAATATGGGAATCTCATTCAAATGTTTTGACAACTACATTGAGAAAATGCTTTCAATGCTACTTCAGGGACAGTGGCTATCGATTTACAAGATACAGGATGTCGAACGTCCAGCGGACCTACGCTATCTCTTCCTTCCGAGGGAGGTAAAGAGGGCAGACGGCCCAGTATAGCACCTGTTTTGGAGGTTGCAGACTCGGCCTCACTTCAGACATGTGACCTGCTAAGCGACCAGTCAGAAGATGAAACTACCCCATCAGACGATGAAGTCTCTGCAGGCTTAGAGTACGTATATTAAATATAAAATAAACAGCATAATTTGAAAAGCTAATATTATGTAAGTGGCATGGATAATATTTTGACATGGAGATCAGTCCAAGCAGTTGTAGCAAGCAAAACCCATAAAGGACAATTATGGAATTGTTCCCTTTTATGAAATGCTATTGTCTGTTAGCAGAATGATGTTATGCCTGTTCTGAAATAAAAAAAAAAGAAAAACACCAGATCAACTCCTCCATTTGCTGGAGATTTTCCATACTCAGTTATAAAGATCTAGTTTTGTATTGCAATTTTTTTAATAGCATTTTTTATGACTGTCTTTCTTACATTCTGTAGTTATAAAGACAGGACTCAACTAATTTGGAAGCAGATAAGTACTTCTGTCCTGAGAATGAAGTGATAAACAGATCATTCAACAGGCTTGTTGAACGCTGGGACTAGGTGTCTGACTTCAAAATGTAGGAATGGCAAAAAAAGGCAGTATGAAACAAAATTATTACATCTAATTTAAAATGCTTGTTAGCATGTTCCTGAATGTAATGATGCGTTACTCAGATAAAAACAGAAGATTGAATCCTGTAACTGCCATGCAGATAAGCAATTATGTTTATTGGGATTACTGACAGGGACATTAAAACTGAAATACACAATTATGCCAGTGGCTCACCTATCATAGTTTCCCATCTCCAACAGCGGCAAGCGTGAGAAGCCCCAGGGAAGATCATAAAGCTCCAATTAAAAAAATAATATAACAAGTCATCTTAAATCTGCAGACTGAAATACCAGGATTTAAAAGGCCTCTTATTAAAAACTAAGGCCAATTAGAAATTTCATCTCATCAGCAAGAGGATTTGTAATTTAAAATTTATTCCAACCATGTTGAGAGTATGTTATTGAAGCAAGAACATAATGACCTCACTCATTCTTGATAAGTGTTTGAAAGAAAGATGAAGATGGAAGAGCAGAAGTGCCACAATTATTTCTATTTTCTTTCCTTCCTATTTTTCCTTCTGTAGAAGTTTCCAGTACCAAAACCAAAACACTAGGACAGCACACTATGTTGCATCATCCCATTTCCAAAGATGCCTATACAAAAAAAAATCAAGCAAAATTCCATTAGTCCACAAAAGCCAGATAGCTTCCACTAAATTGTATTGAATTGGTCGAAACTACAAAATATATTCCTTTGATCCTTATTAAACATAATTCATTTCATGTACTTGCCTCTGCTACCCTACAGATAACTGCAAAACTTAGACATAAGTATAAACATCCCATAAAATAGTTGTATAGTCAACTGCGTATCAGTAATTTGCTATACTGAAAAATGTTTGTTCTATTCTCCTAGGTATGCCAAAGGCTACCCTCCTTACTCTCCATATATCGGAAGCTCTCCCACATTTTGTCATCTTCTGCATGAAAAAGTACCCTTCTGTTGTCTAAGACTAGATAAGGTAAAGGGAGTTTGAGTTACTGGATAAAACTGCATTCTCACTTGTCTCTTGCAAATGAACGTAGTTAAATTCTGGTTTGTACTTAGAGGTGAGTTTGTTCAGCACTTACTGAGCTATAATATGTTTTCTCATCCTTTTCATCACCAAACGTTTATGTCTGATCAGGTCTATATCAGGTCATCTGACACAATTTTCTATTTCTAATGGTAAAACCCTTTAATGTCATAGCTAAATCTCTTTATTCATATCCACTGAACTTGTTTCTTATTTTGATTTTAGGGATGCCAACATAACTACTATGAAGACGCCAAAGCCTATGGATTCAAAAATAAATTGATTATAGTTGCAGCAGAAACTGCTGGAAATGGCTTATATAACTTTATTGTTCCACTCCGAGCTTATTACAGACCAAAGAAAGAACTAAATCCCATTGTATTACTCCTGGATAATCCGTAAGTAGATTTTTTTTTTGTGATACATTTTAAACTCATTTTACCATTACTTCAATAGATAATCACTCTTCACATGGCCAACTTAAAATCAAAAACATTATGGCACATTTATCTTTGAGAAAAGTTGGTGACAAAATTAATACCCTATGTTCACTGTCATACACAAAATTACTTTTTACTGACTGTTAGTGGCCATAGTGAATTTAAATGTCCTTATTCTTCGTGGCCAATGTTTCAGCTAAGTATTTCTGAAAAATAGCCAAAATAATAGGAATAGTACTACTAAAATTAAATAACTTCATAAACACTGTAAAAAGCAAACTGTGAAACAGTTTCACAGCTACATGACAGCACTTCAGACAACACTAACCTACTTAAGGCACTTAGTCTGGACCAGTTAGGTGTATGTTTAATAATTTCAGACTCTATGATAAACAGTTCTTTAAGCCAGTAGGAAGACCTCCCCCCCCAACTTTTACAATTACACAATTATATAAAGTCATGGAAGAAAATTAAAACCTGCAAAATTGTTGTTACTACCATATCTGTCTGGAGATCGCTGGAATTGTTAGTCTTTCTTGCATTGGCTCTTTAAAATTTCAGGCAAATTCTTCCCAGGCAAGACTGATTCATTTATAATCTGACAACGAATGAAAGAGACTTTTTTTTTTTTTTTTTTTTGCAACACTTTGGTACCACTCAATTACTTAAGAACCCAATGTGGAAGACACAAAAATGGAGATTAGCCACACAAAATTAGATCAAACTATGAATCAAAGAAATGACAGTAGCAGAAATTTCTTATAGGTTCTGACTGCAGGCTGACACTTCCCTTTGCATATATATGTTCTAGTTTAAGTGATTTATTATACAAAGGCCTTCTGTGAAGTGTCCCACTTTTACTTCAGATAGCTCTTTAGTGAAGCTGTGTACACCTGTGTTTGCAAAACAGACTTTTTGATGCACATATTATGGCATAAAGTGAATTACGCAAATTGGTAAAAGACTAAATTAGGCTAAAGGATTTATGATTTGCGACTTTCAGATTAACGATGTGGGCATACAGTGCCCTCTAGCGTTTGTTCTCTTTTCCAGCATAATGCCTGAGTTCACATCAATACTATTGTGACATTTTATGGCTAAACCCACTTTTTATTAGCATAAAGTAAAAGCTATGTTGCTAATTAAACTAATACCCTTAGGGTTGTCTCTCTCTACACAGCATTTGCAGTGACTCCTCTGAAGGGCCGGCATTCATGTGACTATAGAAGCTGGCTGAAAAGCCAACATACTTTTCATACGTGCATGACATGGAATCCTGGCTGCCATTCAAGTCAATTGGAATTTTGTACTTTACTTCATTAGACTTAGGAGTTCAGCCACCTTTGATGAACATATCTATGTCTTGCTGTTATATTCCTATTTTCTTTATTTATCAAGGCAATTTATTACAGTACGCTTATTCTGATATCTACACGTCACATGTTTTAAGATTTCCAATGTTTCTTGGTATGTCAGAAGAAACAGTAAAATTTATTATTAAAGAAACAATGCTGTAAAATACAGTATCTTAGTTTTCACATTACATTTTAAAAATAAGGTTTCATCTAAGATTGTCTCATTGACTTGAATGGAGCTGTTGTCACAAAAAACAAGTGATGATTTGGTTTCACTTCACATTTTAATTAAAAATTCTCACTGTTTAAGTACTCCTGAGTCATGCATTGGAGTATAACTTGGTAGTGTGTCTTTGACATCAGTCATTTATTCTTATATTTGGAATTGTACTGTGCCATAAAATTTCTGATTTAAGAAGTGCATTTATTAATATAAGCATGTTAATTCTGATCATTCTTTATGAACACAGCAAACAGTTGATTCACAGCTTTCTGCAAACCTATTTTGTGTTTAAAGTGATATTATACTGCCAAAGTTTAAAAAAGTTATTTTTTTAAGAAGCTACCTGTTTATTGAAATATTTTGGAAGAGATGCTGCTGTTGTGATATTGTGTTTCATTTTGTAATCCCATCTGCTGCTTAGGCCAGATATGCATTTTCTGGATGCAATCTGTTGGTTTCCAATGGTTTACTACATGGTGGGCTCTATCGACAAGTAGGTGAAATAACTGTTAGAAAACTTAACATTGTAGTGCTCAGTGGTTTGTTGTGTGTATCGTCATTGCATGTTTAAGTGTGTGTTGTATTTGAAGACGATCTTTTTGCATGCATGGTTTGTGTCTGTGTGCTATAATTTGGGATTTCAAATTTCTGACTTATAAAGGATATCATTAGTGAAAAGTGTGACAGGGAACAAAGGTTATTATCTTCAAAAACATAAGGTTAACACTTATTTAGATGCATTAATATTTTTCTACAAATCGCCAGATTATAGCCCTGATTCTAGTGTCATTCTATACTTAGTTATAATTTGTTTGGGTTTACTGACCAGGGTTTTGTAAAAGTAGCTGCAGAATGTAGACAGTCTTGAATGTGTCCAACAGTCTTCATCTTCAGCTAAATAAAATATCACGTACTCCTACATTTCTCTCCTTACCTCTCCTAATATATATTTGCATATCTTGGTTTAGTAACACAGATTTAATGTAAAAATCAGGCAGAAACAAGAGAAGAGCAAGGATTCATTAGCATTTTAGTAAACTCCTGTGTGTAGAGTCAATTTAAAGAAGAAAATGGTTTACTTCACTATATAGCTAAACTGAGTTGCAGCTACAAGCCCATTATACTCATTCCCCAGGTAGAAATAAAAAAAAAAACACCTTATTCCTGCCCTGGATTAACAGAATCCAGTTTTTCAATGAGAATTCTGGAGATTCAATGTTTCTCCATCTCAACCTGTTGTAACAAGGGCTTTAAAACTGCTTAAAATAATGATACAGTTACAGATTTACCTTGGTGATACCATAGTCACTGTGAGATTTGCAAAGAATCTACAGAAATCTTTTTCACTTTCTACATTTCTTCCTCTAGACCAAAAAATTGTCTCAGGTTGTTAATATCTACTACTTTCTTAGCTCTTAATTCCACAACAATTATAAAAAGAACTCATACCAACAGAATAATGGCAATGACTCAAAGCGTCCGAAGTAATTAATAACCCAAAAAATGTTAACCTGTTTTTATTAACATGGAAAATTAAACTTCAATTAAATTTACTGAGTTTATTTCAAAAAGGAAATCACCAAATCCCTCCCTAAAGGTGTTTTGTTGTTTGTAGAACTGAGTGCATAAAAAATGAGGTGTGTAGTCTTTGAAATAAGTGATTATACAGAATTCTACAGTTTACAGTAATACTAGGATGAACTTTTGCATCTTTTATGACAATATAATCGCTTTAATTCCTGGTAAAATAACCAATCATATTTCATAGGGGTTTTTTTTTTTTTGACATCTGTTTTCATCAATAACAATATTTTTAAAAATATAGTTCATACTTATTCCTTGTGTTTTCCTAAACATGTTTTTAAATCATGTACAATTAATAGCAGTTGATCATCTGTAGCCAAGAACTACAATATAAAATATGCAAAGTCTCCTTTCTTATTTAATGGGTATAGAATAAATTCCCAAAGTGCCACCTACTGCCTTTAATTATCTAACATATTTGTCATTTGGTCATCTAGCATGAAATATCATCATCTTAGAGAGAAAACCACCAAAGGAATTACTGTCATTTATCACTCCTTTTTGTTAGAAGTGGATGGCCTGCAGAAAAATAGATTTACCAAAACTCATAGCTGGGATGAACTTCATCAAAATATGTCATCAGGTAGTAGCTATCTGTTCTACAGGCTTCAGGTATAAATGATCTGTAACTGAACAGGTTTCACAGTTGTGTAGAAATCTATTCAGTATTAAGAAACCTATATCTAGAGGTACCTGAGATTTAGAATTATGATACTTCTAAATTAATATTTTTTAAGTTCTCCACAAATTAGCTGTATGTAACTGCTAAAATAAGAATAGCTGTTGAGCTTGTGAAACATTGAAATGCAGACAATCTGGGTACTTCAGAATATGCTGCTATTTTCAAGGATCAGCTGAAAGACTGAAAAACCAGAAATACTAATTACTCAGAGAAAGCTCAGAGTTCTACTTGTGCACTGAAATTGCTAGTATAGAACATGTGAAGTACAGCCTTTCTTTTGTTGTAGTCAAGCATCAGTGATATTGCACAGTATCAAAAATAATTATGTTATGTATTTGTTTTGGAAGAATATGCATAAGACGTAAAATAAATACAACAAATTTGTAGAGGTTTCCTTACCCAAAATTTCCAGAAGGATTTATAATAGATTACGTCAACATAGGAATGTAAGAAGATCATTACTGAAAAGAAAAACTGTATCTGGACAATTAAGACTTCATTAATATTATAGATTGCCAAATGAGAAAAAATTATAATGACAAAATGTCTTTTCACCTTGGAAGTAAACAGAATGATGCAAAAATTTAGTTCTCCAATTTCCTTTGGAAACCATCAAATTCACCCTTTATTCTTATTTTTACTGAAAATTTGGTAGGTTCCTAGCAGTCTTTATCATTACAGAAAAGTCCTTTCTAAACTTTTCAAAAAGTGCTCGGTTTCTATGGAAAATATTGTTGAAATGACTGAAACAAGCTTCATTTTGGAAACAAAGTTATAAGAGGCATGATGAGAACTGTAACTCAGTTCTCTGTGAGTGTTTTCTATGGTCAGGCTTCCCAGGAAATATTGTCCAGCAGAGTGCAAAATTTTACTGCTGTACAGCTGCTCCTAAAAGCATCATGAGAACCCTCCAACTCATAGATTAACCAGGACATCTAATACATTACTTTTTTAGGTAAAACATTTATTAGCATTTTGAAACTGAAATATAATTGTGGGAAAGAGCAACCCAAAGCATTTATCTGGGTCTGTTTACTGCCAAAAGTAACTGCAATGAAGCAAGTTGTTGCAGCGTGTAAGGACATACTGTCTTTCCAAATAACCGTTAAAGGCTTATTTTAAAGAGCTGAAATAAATTTATCATTTTTGCAAAAGAAGAGGGACTGTAACAACCTACTGAAGTGCATTCTGTATGACTTCAAGGAAAATAATTATTCGTATTGTATTCTATCAAGTCATTGACATGATAAATTTGATATAGATTATATTGGAAGTTATGATATGTACATAGAGATGAAGGGAACCAGCAACTCACCCTGTGATCTGCAAATTCCAAGCATCCCTAATCTTTAAAGTGTTCCATTTTTAAGTTGCTTGTTTCTTTCTCCCTCTTTCTCTTCACAAAAGCCTAGATGACTTATTAAGATGTGGGGTCACCTTTGCAGCTAATATGGTGGTGGTGGACAAAGAAAGTACGATGAGTGCTGAGGAAGACTACATGGCAGATGCTAAGACTATTGTAAATGTTCAAACGCTCTTTAGGTAAGGCATATTTGCAATCTATCCATACATCCTCATTAACTGTGAAATACTTAGAGCCTTTTGTACTCAGATAATATTTTTTTTCTTTCTTCTACTTAAATTTTCCCTTATATGAATGTGTGTCTTACATGGGCAAACTTTTTCCCACCCTGCTTAGCGATACACTCAGAATCCTGAGATATTCTCCTGAAATCTCAGATGAAATTCTGTGCATCCCAAAAACTGGACGATCGTTTTAAAAGTCAACTCTCAGGTTTGCAGGAAGGAGCAGAAAGCTTTTCTTGAAGACTTAGGACCAAAGATAGTTGAGAAAAGAATTTTTTCCTCAGTGCAGCCGTCTTTCACAGTAATGCTAAAGCCAGTATGAAAAGCGGATCCTTCTGTGAAGTTAACAGTAAGTGTTCACATTTTGAATATTTAGTTTTGAACAAAAATTAGGTTTTCAGGCACATGTATGCAACATTACATATGACAACAACATCCTAAGACTCATGAAAGAATAACTGAATACAGAGTAAAAAAAAAAGATCAGTATAGTAAAGAGGCTGAAAAGGTGATGCTGTGATAAAGAGCTAAACTCACTGAGATTTCCTGTTCATTTGAGAACCTCTCCTGATTAAAGCCTCACTTTGTGATAAATATCTTCATTCAACAAGTACCAAAAGATACATGTCCCTTTAAACTGTGAAAAAAAATCTTACTTGCTTAAAACAAAACAAAACAAAAAAAACCACACAAAACAAAACACACTACACAGTTAAGTATGAAATGCCTCCCTGATTTAGGGCTTAAGCCTTGCACTTCCTGTTGTTCATTCTAATAAGACCTGGACAAAATTAAGTCCTTCCCTACAGAATTCAGTATCATTCAATATTGCTGACCTTCTCAGTGTCAAGCTTTCCACATAAGACCAGAAAGAGTTGCATAGTAAAATCCTTTTGAATCTGCCCATTTTTTAGAAAACCGCTCTCATTAGAACACAAGTATTTCAATTGAGATTTTTTTTTTAATACAACCTTGTGTGTGAATGCAGTTAAAAGCTGTTAGCATTTCTGTATGTGCTCAAAAGAAGCAAAATCTGTGTTGCACAAGAAATTTTAGTTCTGTCTTTTTCTAGCTTTAAATTTTTGAATAAGTACCTGATGCTAGCAGAGGAGTGTGTGTTTCATAATTACACCTAAATTTAATTTAGAATCTATAATTGCCCTTAATCTGTGCATCATTCAAGTCTACTCTTGTGTTAGGGTGTCTCACTGAAGTTTTGAGATACATCACTTAAATTTTTCAGAAATGCATTTTACCAAATATAAAACAGAAAAATGAGATTAAAAAAACCATCCTAACTTAGAAAGTACCAATTGATTTTTCCTGTAGTTGTGTTCTACTTTGTAAAATACTAAAAAAACCCGCAACAACATAGTAGTGCACTACATACCATAGATATCCAACTAGAACTTACCATATAATCATTCAGTTGTCTTGCACAATGCTTACAACTAGATGGCAGCTTTAACTCATGTATGAACTATATATCTGGTTCAGTATTTCAAGACATTGTACTTTTTACAAATATCAAAAGAAATCAGAATAAATGTCTTGGTTTAAGACTTAACAATACCTTTTCAGAAAACTTTGTAAACCTTCACAAGTAGTGTATTGTGTATTTTTTTCTAATGTTTTTTTCCCTAGAATATGTACAATAATTTCACTTCATTTTTGTATTATGTAAAAGTTGTAGAATAAGTAAGCTTTGGGAAGAGTCATAACATAGTGGCATTTTTCTGTTCTACAGAATAAACTGCATTCATTGCACCAAGGTAAATAGTTTTGTAAATTAACTTTAAAAATATCTGTAAAGGTTTTTCATTACTTAATAATGGCTACTAATATCAAAAACTAATGAAGAGGAGGCTGGACATGGTGGAGAACAACAGCACTTAAACACAAAGCATAGTGTTAAAGAAGGATTTTAAACAACTGGAGTCTTGCTAATATATGCTCTTCTCAAAGATATCACGTCAATGAAGATTCCATTTATTTCTATCATTCATAACATACAGGCTAATCTAAACCTCACTGATTTGACTGACTCAGATCAGCTGACCTCATTAAGGGCTGTGGACAGGCCTGAAAGGGTGATGTAATCGTGCTGCAGTACTCTTTGGCCTGGGTTGCCAGTTCCCATGTACCTGTTCTGACATTATTCCCCGATTTACATAAATTAATAATCTTGCTTTGCCAGAAAAGTATGTCCCCCACACACCTCAGAAGGCAGATGCATTGTTTATAACGACAGGGTTATTAACACCTTTAAGGCTAGAAACTGTTCCATACTAATTAAAACTGTGACACAACACTAGCTTATCTGATTTAATTATGGTTAAAAAGAGGAAAGAAGTGTGACTCAAATGGTCACACTGACTAAGAAAGGAAATCTTTAATCCTTTGGATGGGAAGGAACAAGTTAGCATAGTTTAAAAGTACAAGGAGAAATTACTAGTTTTGGGCTGTATCCTAGAGATGCTTTTCACTTTTTAATATGAAATATGAAGCCAACGATTGTCCCTATTGACAGTTATAAGTCCACCTCAGAAAAATAGTGGGTTTCCTCAGGCAGTAGGTCTGTGCTAGAAGGAGTGTTTCTATTTACTCTTGCTTTCTATTAATTAATGGGTTTAAACGTTGGTATTTGGGAGGCCCTGTTTTAAGTTTTTGTTAGCTAACATCTTGAAGGCTGAGTTTCAAATACTGCCAGAAGCCTACTGACAGCAGTACACCTAGCAAGTCAATAGTTTGGCTGGTATCTAGCAGTCAGCACCAATTTATAGATAAACCAAATGAGGTGTTATGATGGCATTACATTGTTTTCTTGGTTTATCTTTTTGGTTCAGGAAAGAATTAAATGTATCTCTTGCTTGTCTGATTCCCAAATACCAGTTCAACAGCAACCTATGTCTTCCATCAGGACGATTAGGGGTTTCTCTGCCCCATCCAGTCCTTTTTTACCAGAATGGTATAGAAAAGAGGGATCTCTGCACAGAAGTAGCCTGCTCTGGTGCTGAAAGCTTGCGGGCAGTGTGCCTCGCACCCAGGGCAAGAGACAATCTGGCCCGGGCTACATGGAAAGTCATTTCCCCTAATTCCACTAAAAGGCACTTAGTAGTAAAATAGGAATTCTAACAATAGCAAGTTTGAAACTGATTTCGTAATATAAATCAGTTTTGATATCTTGGTGATAAACTAAACCCACCTTTAACAGAAACCTAATAACTTGCATTTTTTTCTGTAAGTTGTTTTTATTTTATCATTAAATCAGCTTTTAATTTCCTGTTACTCTTAGTTCTGAATGTTATATTATTAGTTTTCAAATATGAATTCCTGTCCTTTAATAGAGCAATACAAGAAAATTTCCAGCCAGCAGAATTCTATGCTACATGATACAGAATTAATGCAGAGGAAATTTATTCTCCTTCCTCAAAACTTTAACACATTTGTTAAGCTACTTAATAAGTACAAGTTCATACCTACAAGTGTGATATTATCAGGATTTTTTTTTAATTTTCATGAGCACTTCACAGGTTTTTATAACACACAGCATATAAGTGAAGATGTACCACAGTTGCATCTCAAGGGTGTGGTCACCATGTATTTAATCTATGCATGCAGACTCCAATCCCCAAGTGCTTAATCTTTAGTAGGACATAAGCAGACTTTGTGTAACAATACTGCAACACACAGACTTTGGTGCAAAGTCTGACTGTAAAAGCTAAAAAGGTACAGAAATTCCTGAGCACACACAATGCCTTTCAAACTACAGTGCACCCAGATGGTCATTGTTAAGTGATTCACATTCTCACCCAGTTCTCCAAGTCCATTTTTCCTTATATAATCACATTTAATATTGGATTATTCACAGGGACATGATAACTGCTAACATAAGAATGGCTAGCATTTCTACCATCATATAATCATATGTTAAGAACACGTTTGGGATCATGTGATCACCACCAATCTCTGTTTTGGCATCAGACCTACAAAACTGTATTGCAATATGGCATTAACACATACTGGCAGGTAGTTTTGATATATGTTTCCCATATTTAGGCTCTGCTTGAACTGCCGTTTCAGTGAAGTTCCTCCCTATAAAAGTGAGGGAAAGAAACTAAAGACTTGCAAAAAGCTACATTGGATTCCATTTGACACTAATTTACTAAATTCAGCTTTCAAGAAGACCACTTTAACTTTTATCTGGATGAAACAGAAGCTACATTAATGATGTCATTAGTACTACCATTATCTATTGTCACATATAGAGAAGTAATTTCAGGATCAGCAGAACAGATTACAAATGCACATCTCATTTTCTGACACTAATCTGTAGAGTAAATACTCAAATAATAAACTGAGTTCTATTCCAAGTTGTTTAGTATTTTCATAGCATAAACTACAAATTTCTTTCTAGTTCTCAGAGCCCTGAGGGCTGGGGAGGGGCTCTTTAGTCTGTGTCATGAAAATCTGTGTCATTCAGACAGATCAGAGTTAAACTTTCTTCACTGTTTTTTGTTATCGGAAGCCTGAATTAGTGTTAACTTATAAATATTTTGTATATGTATATATTTCAAAGTGAGAACATAAGTATACATAAGCATACAATTCTATGAATTTCCCAGCAACTCCCAAGAAGTGTCAATTTTCATCTCTGTTGTTCAGTCTGGGGACACAGAGCATACAAACACAACTCAAAAAAAAGATCAAATGGAAAAAGTACATAAGCCACTTCTAATGAAATGGTAGTTTACATGCAACCAGATACTAAGTGCAGGATATACAGTTTTGCATTTTTTGTTGTCTCCTACAGATTTGTGTCATCATTTTAGAAATTATTAAATAAAATCTCTGTTAATGAAATTAAGTTGTTCCTTCTAACATAAAAATGCTTTATAAGCTCAATCTTAGAATGCAAGTTTTCTGCTTTGTGAATTCTACAGATAATATTTTGTAGTTTCCCCTGCTATTATAGCAGCATTTCATTGTGCCCAAAACCACCACAGGTTTCAGGCGCTTTGTTAAAAACATGGACATGAGCACAAGCTATAACATTATGTAGAGCCTTACATTTGTGAATTCTTATAATTAGAGGTATAACTGTTACATTCTTTTAAAACACAGGTTGTTCTCAAGCCTAAGCATTATTACAGAACTAACTCACCCAGCCAATATGAGATTCATGCAGTTCAGAGCCAAAGACTGCTATTCTCTTGCTCTATCCAAATTAGAAAAGGTAAGGAGATTTGCCTCCCTCCGTCCCCAGTTTAAATGTTATAATTTTAACACTTTTTCTGGTTTTGTAACAAAGCTTTCAAAACAAGGTGAAACAGCGAAATGATTTTATGGTTGCAGAGCTAATCTAAAAGATTATTGTTTCTAAATTCTACCTCATTTAAGAATGAGGTTAAGATTTGAGTTCCATCACTTTACAATATAATATTAATCCACCAACCTTCTGGACAGACGTGGACACAGAATTTGCTCAAGGAAAATGGAGTATTTTTGGATAACTGAATATTGAGAATTAATATGGTTTTCCAAGAGGCTACCACAGGCAATTAATGTGGAAAATATTTTAATTGACCAAACATTTAAAACATATACAGCTGTTATTATAATGTATCTTTTATTCCAATTCATTTTAAAGGCACTATAATTACATATTCTATATTCCATGTCTCTGTATGGGGTATTTGCATTACTGTGGCAGTTTGAGAACAGAGGGGTGGAGCACCTTTGCTATGAAGACAGGCTGAGGGAGTTGGGGTTGTTCAGCCTGGAGAAGAGAAGGCTCTGGGGAGACCTTACAGCAGCCTTCCAGTGCTTAAAGGGGGCCTACAGGAAACATGGGGAGGGACTCTTTATCAGGGTGTGTAGAGATAGGACAAGGGGTAATAGTCTTAAACTGAAATAGGGTAGATTTAGAATAGATATTAGGAGGAAATTCTTTAATGTGAGGGTGGTGAGATACTGGAACAGGTCACCCAGAGAAGTTGTGGATGCTCCATCCCTGGAAGTGTTCAAGGCCAGGTTGGATGGGGCTTTGAGCAACCTGGTCTAGTGGGAGGTGTCCCTGCCCATGGCAGGGGGGTTGGAACTAGATGATCTTTAAGGGTCCCTTCCAACCTAAACCATTATACGATTCTATGATAACAGCAATTGTTCTCTGTTGAGGGACAGTCCTAGTGATGAGAAGCATAGTAACACTACTTAAATGCTGGGTAAAACCTTCATATTCTGTACATTCTAGTGCACGGGTTGGCATTTTCAAGCTGTGAAACAGGGAGGCTATACGGATATAAGTTTAATTTAATGTGCTTGTCCAAAATACCATTGCTAAAACATTAGATGGAGCATATGAAGTAACATTGTGCATCTGTTTAACTTGGCAAATTCAAGGACAATCCTCCTTTTCAGAGACCCTCATTGGTGATCTGACCTATCTACCTATCTGCAGTCCACAAAACTTACAGTATCACCTTCGTGACCTTTCAGGCCATTTTCTGAGTTTATGAGAGTTAGACAAATAATATCACTATGCCAATCTTAAAGAACAGAGATTTCACTCCAGTCATCTCTTTTCCCCCTTGCTGTCAATCTAGATATTGCTAGGTTCTCTCATGTAGCCTTCAAATCTCTTCAGCTCAGATATCTTATGTATCTTAGTAAATTTGAATTCATGATAAAATCGTTATCATTATACAGAATTAGCATATAATTTCCATTTTCTAGCTGTACAGAAAATATCTTAGATTTTTGGAATTTCAGATATTCCACTATTTACTGTATAATGTTCACATAGTTAACTGTAACATATATTTAATGGAAAACAGCTTTTTCATACAAACTTATCTTCACACGTTATCTCCCAGTTTCTTACATAAGAATCAATTCTGCAAAAATTCAGCCTTTCTAGGGGTAGGATTTGCATTAGAAGTCAATCTTTTACTCAGTTGACTATCATGCTTACATTTTGACCCCAAAATATAAATCTCTGGGTGATCTTTTGTGATTTGTTGACCTTTGCCTGAAATAGAACGGAGGCCTAATCTTATTTAGGTGGTATTCTGATAAGCTCGTAAAATGGAGAGCAGTGAGGAAGCCGGGCAAAATTTGTTACATGAAGAAAGGAGCAGTTTGCAGTGGGAGGCACATCTTCATTTCAGTTATGCCACTCCCACTATCCATTAAGCTTTGCATGCATGGCTCCTCCATTTTAGCAGTCCCTCCCTCAATGGTAACTTCAGGAAGAATAAGCTGGAACTGGCTGGAACCATGCATTGCCACTTTATTCAGGGAACAAGTGCCAGCAGCTGGGTAGTGCCATCAAGATTATGTTCCAACCTAACTTAGTTCCTTGATGTACTATAATCAGCAGCGTTTGTTTTTGGTTTGTTTTTTTTTTTAGCATAGTCCCTTAATCCATACAGTTCAGTGATAAGGAGAGGTAAGAACAATAACAGCTTTCCCGGTATGTGGTGTCTACAGTTGCTTCTGGAATACTCTGTGGGCTGTAGCCTGTCTACTTCAATGCAGTGAAACCAGGATTTTTATCTCAGTTGTCTTTCTTGCTTTACGTAGGCTCCTTCATTTTTCCAGCAAAGGCTCTGAAATCATTAGAAATATTATAACTTCTGCCCTATCTTTATTAATTTATTGTGCGAAAGTAAAGTTGTGAATATAGGTTGGAAGCTGAGCACCTAATTAACTTCCTGACCAAACTATGCTATGCTGAAATAGAGGTAGATAAATTGTCTTAAAGAAAGAACATTTTCTTCATTGCTGTTGAAGTTGCCTGCTGTTGATATTTCCTACTCATTTCATCTTAGCTTTTGCAGGGAGCACTTTACAGGTGGTACTGTAGTTCATTTGATGTTTCAAAACTCCCCCATGTAAAATGAAAGACAATTAAAAACTCGAGTAAAAATTACCTAATGCAATCAAATATACAGTTGATTGTTATTTCTACATTAAGCACCTCGTTTTCAGAAAGAATAAATAATTCAGGCAAGTTGCCTTCGGGTAGCACTGAAACACACATGCAAAATTGACTTTTCAACCTAATGGGCTGCAGAAGAGTGATATGCAAATCAGAAGTCCATCTGCTGTTGCAGCTGCAACTTTCCTTATTTTAGAGATAAATAAATCTGAACACCACACTCAGCACTGGCATAGGAGAAAGCAATGGCTCTTATACGACAGAGAAAAGGAAAAACAAAACACCCATGGCCTAAATTTAAAACTTATGTTCTCTATTTGTCTTAGGTAAGAAAAAAAATGCGGTAACCACTCTCGCTTTCTTGAAAGAAAGGGTTTAGAATGTCATGGATAAGATTCATACTTTAGTTTTCTATGATATTTTAATTTTTTTGTCTTCCAAGTAAATATTGCTGGTGTTAACTGAAGGATAAAAATTCTAAACCTTTAAATGATCATTTTAAAATATGTGCAAACTCCTGTATCTTTTAATCAAACCGATACCGTGATTTTGTGTCTTCCACAGCAATAAGCACATAGATGTTAGGTGAGCAGAAATCTGTCTGGGATGGCCCAGTATATTTGCAGTGATAGTCACACAGCCAGGCTGCTTTTTTTTACCTTCAATTAAGGATAGGGCATGCTGTCTTCATTTGTTTTTAATATTGTTCAAATTTTAAGCAAATTTGAAGTAACATTAAGTAATAGCAAGCAGTAATGATATATAGGTTATAAAAAAATAGATAGGTACCTCTTAATTAGTCTAAGTCTTATTTTAGATGACTCTAATGATTTACATCAGCTACAATTCTGAAACTGTATAAATAATTAGCATACATATTTGGCTGTTGAACTGGCAGGTTTTTAGAACACTGTTCCAGATCAACAACAGAAAATTAATCTGTTCTTGCCAAAAAGGTAGAACAGAAGCAATTAAGAACATGTAGTCCAAAATATTGTAAACGCTTCCAGAGGTGAAGTGTTATCAATCCAAAATCCCTTATGTCAAGAAAGGGACTGTAAAGAGGTTTCCATGCCCAGATTTCTGATGTCTTATATCTGACATGGGCAACAACCGACATTTACCAAAACTAACAGTGCAGGAAACTGACTGTTCCCTGTAATAAGCCACTGTCACCTTTATATGTTCTTGCATGACCCCTATCCCCCCACCCCCCCATCCATGCATGTTCATTAAAGCAACTTTGCGTTGTTTGTTCACAACAGTTACAGGTTACCGTGGGCAGTTCACATATTACTGTCTGTATCAGAGGAGAATATATTAAATCAAGATGGGCCCTAGATCTCTTTCAACCTCTGACAGAGGGGCCAAAACAGGGCTTCAGGTTAATTTGGGGTTGGTCCTTTATTATTGGTATCATAGAATTAACTGCTATGAGTAATAGGTATTTATTTAGAAATAGTAAAAAGATAAAACCATGACAAAGAACCTTAAAAAGAATTTGAACAAATATAAGTTGAGGTAGAAAAGAGGGAAATAAACTGAAAAGCTTATGAACTTGACCTTCTAGGCAGATATTTTCTGGTAATCTGACAATATGCAAATCCAAAAGGAAATAGTTAATTAACTTAAATGGCCTATATGGAGGAAGCACATGCTAAGAACTTCTCAAAATCACAAGTGTACACCTGTTATTACTTAGAATGAAAGCAGTAAAGATTCTGTAATTCATGAATTGAGCAAGGCCACAACCATAGGAAGACTGAGGATGAAGTAAAGATCCCCATCTATTAATAGCTGTGTCTTAAAATGTCATCTATATAGCTGAAGTTCTACAGGATGCACTCATGCCATGATCTTTTATTTATGTTTCTAGAAATGATCTATGATTTTCTTTAAGTAGTTATATCACATTTGTCATTAATTCCAGAAAGTGTCAGAGAAGGAACTGCTGAGCATCACTTATTGTGAAATAAAACTGCTGGAACACTCTGGCACATTTCTGGCTTCTACATCTGCAGCATTCTCTGGGAAGCAAATAAGTCTGCAAGTAATAAAGCAGAACTTAATGGAAAGTGCCTGAATAAGAACTGCATTTCTCACAAATCTCTTTTAAGCAAGAATAAAGAAGAAGCAAGCCTGTAAGAAGAGATGGAAGGAAACAATAGAAGAAATCTAAAACAAAAAAAGGGGGGAGAATAAATTTCTAAGCTTCCTTTTTAAATAAAATGAATAGGAACAGCCTTATGTTTATCTTCAGAATTTTGGATATAGCATCAAATTATTCCCCAAATATCTCTTGCGTTATCCCACCTTTCCTGGCACAAAACCAGAATCTGCTGCAAATTTCTCTAAACAGATGGAAGGATAAATATAACACCTGAGTCACGATAGGAGGATAGTCACTTCACAGCCAGTTCCCTATAAAATATTTTATGGCATGAATCTAAAAGGATTTCATGTAATGTATGTTATAATGTGCATGTAGCTTTAATTTTGAAGGATTTTTTGTAAAACGAATCTTACTTCTTTTCCCATAATTTACAGACAAGTTTTCTTTCTCAATAGCAATCGAAGAAAAATATCTTCTACTTTGTCTGACTGCACTAAAAGAAAAGCACTCAAATATAGGAGATCAAACTACAAAAGAAATACATAAGTTCTTGTTTCTGTTGCTTACACCAGTAAGCGCAATGGTATGCTTATCTAGGTAAAAGCGTTCTTTGTACAGTTAGACTGCTTTCTGCTTCAACTGTCAGAAGTACACAGCTTGCTAGAAACACTTCTTTGCTGCTCAGCCAACAAAGCACACACATGTGTGTGCATTTGTGTGTGAGAGAGAGCACAAGTATATGTGTTTGTGTGTGTTTCTCATGGAGAAGAAACTCTAATACAAGCCGGTAGTATTTCATCAGAACATAGAGAATGTTTGGAATAAAAAAACCCTGAAATAATAATTATATTTTATTTCCTTAAAAATTTCAAACCCCCTTTAATCTGAAGAGATTGACAGAGGTGACATTTTATAAAGGATAGATTATTGTCATATTTTTAAGAATTATTTGCTGTATATTTTTATCTGAACTTGAAATTGCATGACATCTTTTTCAACTCCACTCATACAAAGCCACAGAAATCAACAGGCACAGCCAGACTGTCCAGCAACGACAAACAGGGGTTAGAATGCTGCTGCTCAACATAACCATTAGTGAGCGAAGATTGCTCATTTGCATATCACAGAATCAGAGCATGGTTAGGTTTGGAAGGAACCTCTGGAGGTCATCTTGCCTAAGGGCCCTGCTCAAGCAGGGCCACCTCGAGCCAGTTGCCCGTGACAATGTCCAGAGGGCTTTTAATTATCTCCTAAGAGGGAGACTCCACAACCTCCCTGGGCAACCTCTGCCAGTGCTCAGTCACTCCCACAGTAAAAGTGTGTTTCCTGGCATTCAGAAGGAACTGACTGTGTTTCAGCTGGTCCCCATTGCCTCTTGTCCTGTCCCCTAGGCAGCACTGAAAAGAGCCTATCTTCTCTACATCCTCCCTTCAGGTGTTTATACATATTGATGAGATCTTCCCTGAGCCTACTGTTCTCTGGGCTAAACAGTCCCAGCTCTTTCTCTGTCTTTCCTCATAGGAGAGATGCTCCAGTCCTTTGATCATCTTAGTGTGTTTTTCTGGACTACCTCCAGTAGCTCCATTTCTCCTTGTAGTGGGGAGCCTAGAGCTGGACACAGCACTCCAGGTGTGGCCTTACTAGTGCTGAGTAGAGGGCAAGAATCACCTTCCTCGGCCTGCTGGCAGCACTCCTCCTAGTGAAGCCCAGGACACTGTTAGCCTTCGTCTCCACAAAAGCACACTGCTGGCTCATGTTCAACTTGGTGTCCACCAGGACCCTCAGGGTCTTTTCTGCCATGCTGCTTGCCAGCCAGTCTTTCCCCAGCATGTACTACTGCGTATATGTGGTGGATGCAAGTGTCTCAATTCCAAGACATGTAAAATTTCTGGACTTTGAGAACATCTCTTCATGACATCTCTGAACTGAAAGCTTGATATTTCCTCTCTTCTTAGAAAGTAACAAAATCACTTCCAACCTGTAGTTTTGCTCTCTGATAACTGAAGGAATAGGAAGCACATTGTGGTGTAATTCCTCTGCAAGGGAGATGTGATAAGAAAAAGGCATAACTGTAGTTATGTTTTTCTGCATCCCTTCCCCAGAAGCATCATAGCAAGAAGTTTCTACCTCAGTGCATGTCTGATCTTGTCTTACATCCTCACATTCACTGAAATACCATTTCTTTCCTTTTGCATCAGATTCTGTTCATGTTTCATGTACCTGTTCCTAGTAGACTTTCTGGACCTGAATGAGAGTCCACTGTCAGCACCAAGGAATTGGAGCAGGAATAACAAGAGCTTTGCTCTAAGCACAGTTGAAATCCCTCAATCATTTTTAAAATGATCTGGTAGAATATGCCCATGCAATTTGAGATGTGATGATTGAAACAACATATGCATTAAACAAAATCTTTCAACCTGAAAAACTGTAAGTACTGAACAAAGATGCTACATATTTGTAGAAAGAAACTATATTCAGAATAAAGGGATTTTACACTTTTGACCTCTCTCAATTTGATGTTTTTATTACAGTCCTTCCAAAACCAGCACTAAAAGTATTTTCTATTTTTTAATACCTTAACAGAAAGAGCGGGAGAAGGGATCTAATCTGGCATTTATGTTTCGACTGCCCTTCGCTGCTGGCAGGGTTTTCAGCATCAGTATGTTGGATACGCTGCTTTATCAGGTACTATGAACAATAATGTGACTTAACACAGACATGAATTGTTACCACCTATTTTACTGCACTTAATTGTCAGATGTCCCTGTTTTCCTACATGTAAGCCATTAATATGCATGTCTGTATCAGGAACAATCAAAGGTGAAAGACAATGGAGCATGTTCCACGTGACAATACTAGCTCAGTTACCAACCCAAAACCCCTGTCTTTGCATGAATTCTGTTGTTAAACAATACAATACTGTTTGTGAACCTCTCCACATTCAAATAAGTGGGGTAGTTTGGATAAAGCCTACATAAAATACAAATTACACAGACTAATAATGTTAGCACTCTGCAACAAAAAGGCAGTGCCCATTCCCACAAAGTAGTGTCTCTAACCACAAAAATCAACAGAATTACTTTTATGAGTAATTTATCAGTCATCTGCATTTGCTGATAGAGCAATTACTTCATTGGGTCCTCTTCTCTTACTCATGTTGACTAGACCTCCAGATGACCAGTTATCATATCTTAAAGTAACCCATTCTTGTCCTAACAAGAAATATATGCAGTGGTTACAAAGAGACAGTGGGGCAAGAAAAGGCAGCACTGAACTTCATTGCTCAAGAATCCAGGACAGAGCTCCTCATGCAAAAAGAAGTGTTGGCAGTCAGGTGGGATAAGGGAAGGCAACAACCTCAGACAGTTGAAGAAACGATATATCAGAAAATATGGGGTCAGGAGAAATGGAGGTAGTAGTTGCTGGTTTCAGGGTGGAAAAGCAGGAGAATATTGCCCTTGCTCCTCAGCAATGACAACCTTTCCGCATGCCCTGATACATTGAGATGTCCAAGCAGCAGCACCCAGCACTAGTCTTCAAGGATCTAGCTATGCAGAATAAGTGGCAGTACCACCATGGCTCATGTAGTCTGCTCACCTAAGCAGCTACTTACTTTGCCTATACCCAGAGGTAGCCTGTGGATGCTTTTGTCTTCAGGCGCTAAAAGTTCTTTCAGGGACATTAGTTTACTTGATAATTTGGTGCATGAAAGGTGTTCTTTCACCTCAATTCTACTTCCAAATAAATTCCCTGAAAGCAAATTGAATATAAATAGAAAAATTCTTGGAGTTAAGCTTTTCTCAAAAAGTCATTAATATATGAAACAATCATGTATACGGGCAGGTACCAAAAGCAGACAAGCCAACAGATGTGAAGTCTGTTCAAATTCTAGATGTGTTAGAAATAAATGTTATTTGCTTATAAAACATGTTTTTAGTTATGTTGCAGAATATCAACATCACATATGGCAAAACTTTTTAAAAAAGTAGATTCAGACACCTATATAGAAACAGATCTGTCATCATCAACAACTACTGCCAGCACATAAGTAACTTCAATATTTTATACTTGCTCCTAGACATGATCAGTCCTGCTATGACTTGACAGAGTAAAACCATTCACCAGAAAATGTTTAAAACAACCCCCCCCACACACTCATTCTCACTCAAATTTCACCCATTCTTTCTTCAAACTCCTACTGCTGAGGTGAACTGTCATTTTTCTAGAATTATCTTTCTTATTCCAAGTTAAAAATACAATGACAGCAAGTTCTCTCTGTTCTTTTTCATGGTCCCATCCTTTTCTGTATGACATCTTTTTCTTCTGCATACAAGGAAGAGAAGACGTGACATGGGAAACAGCAGGGTTCATCTAATGCTTCCTATTTTAGGCCAAAAGAAAAGCCTTTAAATTATCTTTAGGACACTGACTGAAAAATAAAAACTTGGTCTAGCAAATCCTTGGTAATCTAATGATAATTACATAGCATAAATGATGCAACCAAGATAACAAATAAGTGAAAGTTACAAAAAAATTTGTTCTTTTCAAGAAGATGCTCATTGGCATTTGCCCCAATACAACTGGAAAATTACCAGTACAAAGATTAAAATAGTTGATTCACTATGTATCAAAATAAATCTGTCTAGCTTCTGAGTTTAAACAAATTCAGATGCTATAACTCTAAAGGATTTATATAACACCTTTGTAAGTTATTTCTTTATTAAAACATGTTTGCTAGCTCCATATTTGCATTAAGCCAAAAGAGCGAATTGCAATTTGTGTTCCAACAATGCACTGAATGCTGCCCTGCTACACCTAAGAAGAGGTGGCAATGAACAGTTCTACCACAGTTAGCGGGGCACCCACGTGGCCCTCTGATCCTAGCAGCCCAACTCATAAGGAGGAAAACTATTTGTGATTTTAGCTGATCTAATGTCTGTTCCCAGTCTTAGCCTACTCTTCTACATTTAGCTTAATTTCTACCTTTTAACCAATCAGCAAAACAATTCTATTAGCAGAGCAACAGGTCTGACCTGAGATAAGGCAGATTAAAAAAATAGATGGATTGGCGAAGGGAAATGACTCATTTGAATTAAAATAATAGCAGTCTCACCATAGTATTACCCACTACTCCATTCTGCAGACCCGTCTACCCTACAACAGCATTTCTTTTGCACAGAAGAGTTAATTATTATAATTTTATACCTAATAAGGCTAATGCCTTACTTCCATTGGTCTTACATCTACATTTGTCTTCACTTTCATGGGGCCTTATTGTGCCTTATTCTCTTTGAATCCTGTATGTGCATTGGCTGCATATGCAAACCAAATAAGAAAACTTATTTTGTGTAAGTAGATTCAGCACAAAGAAAGGGCTAGCTATTTCTACAGTGATTAAGATACCTAAAAAGACTGATTGTAAATGCAGATGTACAATTTCTTTGAAATTCACACATGGTGCTAATGGTTACCTGTTCATTAAAGCTATTTTCTTTTTTTCCATCTCTCCTGTTAAAAATCTTGCAGTCATTTGTGAAAGATTATATGATTTCTATCACAAGACTTCTGCTGGGACTTGATACCACACCAGGATCTGGGTTTCTTTGTTCTGTAAGTTACTTAAAAAAAAATAATAATACAATTACAGAGTACCAGAGAAGATTCTGTACTGTCTGCAAAATACCTCTACTTTCTTTGTATGGCACTTCCTTTTGTGAAAGTCCAAGAAAGGCCATATGTTTCCTTTTTCACCAGGGGAGAATACAAGAAAATCAGATAGAAAATATACCTGTTTTTAGTTACTTCCATAGCAAAAAACACTCCCCCCAAGAAAACACAATACATTCTGTAAAGCACAAAGGAAAATAGGAAAGACAGAAAAACACAAGAAAAGTGCATTTTATATGAAATAGCTCAGTTCAGCAGTGGCGGTTCAGCAACCAATTTTAAAAATTAAGTATATAAAACCCAGGAAGTACAACCTGTATTGTACAGGCTGGCTAGCGCTTACACACAATGCTGTTTCACAGTACCCGTTTCCATTATAGGCAATAAAGGGCAGAACTGGATTTTGCATAAAGGTAAGATGTAATAAATGACTTTAGGAGTCAAATTGAAAAGTCAGTTTTATTATGTAATTCAGTATTCCCCAACGCAGAGTTTATTTTTATATCTATTTCTTAATATGTATATATGTACACACACAAAAAACTAAAACCATAAAATTTTATTTTTTATTAAAAAGGAACCCCACCATTCTGTTTTCTCCCACACTCATCACATCCCAGGTGGCAAAGAGATGAAAAGAAGTTGAGTTATTTACCAGTTGCTTTCTGGGGAAACTATAAAGAATTGCAGGAGATTGTTCTTAAAAAGGAAGTTATTAGTGATGGATTAAGGAAGTTGTTTAAATAAAAACCAATTATGTATTTGTTGGTTAATCATTAAGCTTTGTTACAGTGAATGCAAGACAGTTGAATCTCTGAAGAGGGGCTAACATATCTTGAAATAAAGCTAGTGTAATAGTAATGAAATACTTGACATTATTTTAAGACTTTCTTATGCCCAAATATTCAGCTTGCAGTCTAGTGAACAGTTATCTGGCTGCATTCAAACTACTCATGCATTCCTCAGTCTGTCCATCACAGTTTCTTACTGCTGCCAATATTTAGTTCACTCTTTTACATTTTAGTCAGATATGAACACTGGGTGAAGGATGCCATATAATTTTTAAGTAATTTTAAAACAAGAACAGAAGTCATAAGACTGAACCATTTGCACTGCAATGTCTCCAAAACAGGGAGAGAACAAAAGAAACATTGTCTACAAACTTAACAGAAGTTCTAGATTTGTTGTCGAGCAAAGGTGCGATACTACAATATGATCATTACCAGCCAGTGTTTGGTTTTAAAAAACTTTCAAGATTAGTATAGTAAATTAGTGATAAGCCCTCAAGAATTAAAAGTCCTCCTTCCTATTATCATTTGTTCAGATGAAAATCACAGAAGAGGATCTATGGATTAGGACATATGCCAGACTATATCAGAAACTTTGTTCTTCTACAGGAGACATTCCAATTGGAGTCTATAGGACAGAATCCCAAAAGCTTACAACATCTGAGGTATGTCAGTTTACTATACTTTTCTTTGGATTTGATTAGAGTGTACAACATTCTTTGGTCCTCATAAGAATGGGATCCACTTATTTAAAGAATATTGTGAATTTCTTATCTGCAAATGCACAGAATTCCAATAACCCCCTGAAGGTCTTTCTCTTCTGCCACGTATATGGTCACATTAACTCAGGGCTCACATTCAGCCCCGGACTTTGTCAATACCCAGACCCAGTCTACGCACTGACTTTCATTCCTGTGCTCACCTACAGAGAACAGCCCGGTTGAAAACAAGGGGCAGCTCAGGCACAAACAGGACAGACTCAGATAGCCTGAGCTTGCATGTGGTGACTAACAGCAGTATCCATTACAAGCTGTATGGCCAAGTCCTGTATCAGGTGTGACAGGAATGTCAACGCTATATCTCAAAACTGGTGGCATTTCAGTGTTCATGTGAATTTCTTACTAGAAATGAGCAACAAGAGAATAAATTAATGTTATTAAAAGTATTGTGGGATTTCTCTAAATTTAGCTGCCAAACAGTGGTAGTTTTTTGTATGTATGTATGTATTTATGTCTGCCATACAAATGTATACATTTTTTATATATATATAATGAATGACAAAAATAGTTTTTCCTGACTATTTAGCATACATTTTTTTGTTTCTGCAGCTTTTATTTCTGTCATGTATAAGCCATTTGTTTACATGATCATTAATACTGCCATCTCATTAAACCATGACTCCAATACAGCTCTAAAATGCAAATGAACAACTGTCTTCTTTCTTCTGAAATACTCAGACAGTTTACTGATTTCCAAGACAATTTGTATTTTCTTGCCATATTTCAGAAAAATGTTATAAAACATTAAGCCATGTAATGCTTAACTGCAAGATGTATCTCGAAGGAAGTACAATCATTCAGTTAAAGTTAATTTAAAAGTAGGGTTTACAAAAAGCTTTGCAAGATTCCACCAAGTTCACTACTGTTTCTCTCTGTGGACGACCAATACCTCTACAGGTGGCTCTTACAGCTTTGCCACTGGACTGTGCCACTACAATAATGTCAGCTGATTTTTTAAAATATTGCAGCATTCACATAATCCATCAAAATAATTCCTTGGAGAAGGATGTAGGCAGCATCACTGCTAATATGAAAAAAACTGTAAGAGTAACACTCATCTTTTCTACATGAACTTTTTTTTTTTTGCCAGGGGGTGGGGGATAAGCATACACACTCAAATAAGTCTTCTGAGGCAAGCTTAGCTGATAAATTAAAGATCTTTCAAATGTTTTTCTGAAAACAAGGTTTGGGACCATCAGTCACTTAACTCTAAACTCACAATTTTACCACAACATTGGGAACCTCTGGAGCCTGTACACATGCAGCTGCCCAAGTGCTTGATCAGATCAGGCCCAGATTTAGTTTAAGATAGTTATTGATTATCTTTTACAAAGAAGCAATTTCTTAAAGCATTCAGACACTGAAACCAGCCTGGAAACCACTCTCCAATAGATAAGAGGAGTTCTACTATTACTTTCTACCAGCTTTCACAGGTAATCTCATGAAGAGTTTGAGTTAAATCAGGTAGAGGAAGAAGCGGGGGGAGGAGAAGAGGGCAGCCAGGGAAATCTAGTGAAGTTTTCAAATTGCCAGGTACTGGACTAATGTGGACGAGTGGCACTGTACCTATTTATTAAGTGAAGTAAAAGCATTTGTTACTCTCTTTAAAAAGCTTAAGGCTCTGATTGCAGACACCGAGCGGTATTTTCACACTTAAATACTTCAGCAGTTTCATGTTTAGTGGGTGAGAATTTGTGCTCTAGAGAGGGGCAAGGGCATCTTCTCTAATTTAGCTCTTCCCCAGAATACAAAAGAGCAACATCCAACATCTAGCTCTGTTTCTGTGGTCTTTATGGGTAGATACCTACAAATGCAGAAATGATGAAAGCTGTAATCTTTCTCCAAAGTGCTTATTTTGAAGTTAAAGGAATTTTCAGCTAATTACACTAATAAAATAATATTAGTGTGGACTATCATTTCAGCTTTGCAATATATTAAGCCAGAAACAACTTTAAAATATTGTTGGATGAGGTCTTTAAAATGGAGGTTAGAGAGATGTAAATTACTATTTTTCTCAGAAATTACGGACTTCTAACCGTAATTTGAAGGTTCCCAATTCAGAGAACCTCCAATGTGTATATCAGTTTGAGTTTAAACAGACATGAAACTTAATTTGTATTGCACACACCTGGAAACTGTCAGGTAGTAGCTAACTTGAGTCAGAAGAACAAATATGCCAATATTAATATTTCTATATGCATGATTTCTTCTTTGACACCCCCTTTTTGTACTATGCAAATGAGAAGCCCTCATTTCACTCTGACAGATAAATATAATTGCTTTAAAAAGAAAGCAAATTTTCAGTGACCTCGTTACTAAATAACAAGCAAATCTAGCCTGCCTCTCAATGACCTGCACCTATGACTCAAACTGCTTCTATTCCATTAAAAAAAAAAAAAAGATAGGAAGTCTTTCTTACTACCCGTGTAGCTGATTTTCTGTGGTTCCTGTTAAACAGTCCATGTTTGTTTCTTTAGATTCACTTCTGTTTAAATTGTCTTTTGTTTTCTTTTTCCCCTTCCTTTGTCAGTCACGAGAAATGGCTTCACAAGTAAGTATTTGCTTATTGTCTGCCTGTTTCTGGGTGTCGTGGTTTAAGCCCGGTAGGCAGTAAGCACCAGTAAGCTCGCTCACTCCCCCGCAGTGGGATGGGGGACAGAATTGGAAGGGTAAAAGTGAGACAACTTGGGGGTTGAGATAAGGACAGTTCAATAGGTAAAGCAAAAGCTGCCTGTGCACAAAGCTGAATAAGGAATTCACCCACTGCTTCCCATTGGCAGGCGGGCGTTTAGCCATTTCCAAGAAAGCAGGACTCCGTCACGCATACTTGGGAAGACAAGTGCCATAATTCCACAAGTCCCCTCATTCCTTCAACTTCCTCCAGCTTTTATTGCTGAACACAGTGCCATATGGTGTGGGATATCCCATTGGACAGTCAGGGTCAGCTGCCGCGGCTGTGTTCCCTTCCCAACTCCTTGTGCACCCCCAGCCTATTCACCTGCAGGGCACTGTGAGAAGCAGAAAAGGCCTTAACACGGTAAGCACTGCTCAGCAATAACTGAAACATCCCTGTGTTGTCAACACCATTTTCATCACAAATCCAAATCTTGGCCTCATACAAGCTACTATGAAGAAATTGAACTCCAACCCAGCCAAAAACAGTACACTGGGTTAGACTCTGGGACTAAAATCCTTACAAGAAACAGAACTATGCAATGGATCATCCTTGAGTAAATAAAGCTTAAAGCAACATTGTTGTGGACACAAACATCTTATTAAAAATCTGAAAGCTGACAGACTGGGACTTTTGAAGAAGCCCAATGGAATTTGGTCCCTACTGGGCCTGTCCCTATTGAATTCTGAAGATAGCAGGTCATCTTTACAGTCTGATAAAAGCCTTGATCCTAAACACCTTAAATGCTCGTGGACAAAAATCCTCAAGTTTATCATAAAAGGAATACGTGGCTGTACTTACAAAGGTTCAGACCGCTGTCGGAGCAGAGAAGCATTCCTAGCACCCTGGGTGCAATGAAGGGCTCTTGGTATACAGAACAGTAAAGTTATTTTAACATTAAACTTGCAGTTACATGAAAATAAGGCATTGCTTCGGAACAGAATAGATGAATCTGCACATTAAAACCATTTCATATTTTACACATTTAGCTCCCAGGGAACAGCAAGGCAAGGGAACAGAGATCCAAGAAACTAATTGACATTTGGTGGTGTAGCACTGTTGCTACCATACTCACAGCCACCCTGACCATCTCAAATATGAACACTGGTGTGTTCGTGAATACATTCCCATCCCTGCCATGTGTTGGCCAACCTGAGCTAGTGTTTAAATAAGGGTCTGAAACATCCTATTAAGAGCACCTTGCCAGAGTGGAAGAACCCCTGTGTGTCACAGATGTCCAGCAGCACAAGCAAGCAATTGCACTCCTTTGGGCACACAGTCTGATACTTGAGATGATACTTGAATTTCGCTTTAAAAAAAAAAACAACCTGAAACTTTAAAAAAAAAAAAAGAAAAAAAAAGAAGTTTAAAGGCACATGTTTCTTCACTTTATGTGTGACATACAGATTTTTCCCCAGTAAAAGTATCCGTGGTTATGTAAAGACTTAACACGCTACCTTGGTATTTTCCAGAGATTTCACCGTGTTTCTATTTTAAGGAATTGCAAACAAACTATACATATAACATAAGATATATATCACATAAGATGCTCAATTACTACTATATAGTAGTAGTGACACCATATCATCAGTTACACTTCTCACACAGCAGGTTTACAAGCTATGCAAACCCGAAATTAAATGAAAAGAAATTAAAGCAAACAAACCTCAAAATATATTAATGATAGTTATGAAAGTATTTTTAAAGAAAGCTTGAGACTGATTGGAATAGAGGGGGACACACAGAAGTACTGTGCTGGGCTTTTATCTTCTATATATTAAACAGCTGCCACTAGCAGGCGTGCTTTTGTGCTGCCTTTGAAAGAGGGTTTGGGTTTCTTTGGTTTTGCTTTATCTTTAAACAGTTTAATTTTTTCCTCCTGTGTAAAGGGAAGGACCATTCTGCACACCTTTCTCAACAGGCACCATAAAAACTGAATAGTGACCTAAGCAAATATTTAACTTTATCACCTTCATTTATGGTTTCAACTCACTTATCCCAGACTTTCAAAAGTTCAAGCTAAGGCTTTGTAGATTCACAGGATCAAAAGACTTCCTCTTTTACTTGGCCTCTCCTGATTATTCTCTGGCTCAAAAAAATTGACTTATCTTCCTGTAACAATTAGGTTGATTGGTCTTTACCTTTCCAATACTACTGCCAGCAAGTCCAGATGGCTGTTTTATCAAGAGCTGGACAAGGAAAGCTGCCAATGCAGACAGGAAGAAAGGCAAAACAAGACCATCCTTTATACTTCTTCACACCAAATAGACCCTTCCCATCCATAAATAGCACCTTATCATACGGAATGTACTTTGCTTACCTTAATCCATACTATAAAATACATGCAAACCCAAAATGTCAATTTAAAATAACAAACATCAACAAAAATCAAATAACATTCCTGTATACAGGGATTCAGGGCTCTCTCTTATGCCCTACCCAAAATAACATCAGCTGAGTCAGTGACAAAACTTCAGAAATCATGTAATTTTTCAAAAAAATGCCTTTCTATTGCAGAGTAAGCTGAAGAGCCCCAATAAATTAGTGGGTCTTTGCATGAGGCTTATTGCAAAATCCTAGTCTAGAATATTAAAAATGTGATTTTACTTGAAGTGCTACAACCAAAGCACATTCAGTGTTCTTTTTAATTATTAGGTTTGATTGTTTTGTTGTTTGTTTGGGTTTTGGTGGGTATTTTTTTGTTTTGTTTTGCACAGAGATAAAAGGTAGATGGTGCAAAAGGGAAAAAAAAAATAGTATCTTTCTCACGCTGTCAGACTTCGTCATGTGAAATATTATTTGATGGACTCCAGGAATCTTACCGATTCTGCGTGGGAGAGGGTGCTGAGTCTCTTAAAAAAAAGATTATATTCAACACTGATATGGTCAACAGAATCTTGCTTTCAGATTTTGTATTAATGGGAAAAGGCCTTTAGAGCCTCAGTAGCTCTTCAGGTAAACGTGCTTTATTCACTGACCACTTCCAGCATATTGTGAACTCTTTCTGGTTTTGGGGATTCATACAAACTGAGCCAGCTCCACTTTAAGTCATCTTTGTTTCATACTTCATTTGTTTATTTTAAACACTCGACACACTGAAATCAGTCACCCGTAACTTGCTAATATGATCGCACTAATACCAGCGAGGCCTTCACTATTTCAACGTCAATAAAAGATCACAACAATAACTCAGGATTATAAGGAAGTAGTTTAGAAACTAGAAGCTAGAAGTATGTTAAATGTAAAATAGTTATTTTGAACATTAAAACAATTTTGAAGTTATCTTTTGAAATTATATATATTCCTTATGATCTTTTGGAATATGTTAGAACTCCATATGTAACCCATCCACTTGAGTTATTTCAGTAGTGCTGTATACATATACTGTTGGTCACACTTTGGTGGCATGAAGGAAACACAGCATCAGAGGGCCAGATTTTGGCCCTTAAGTCTGCTTTTTTTTATTACTATATGAGTGAAAAAGCAGCATCACTATGCTTTAAAGTAGGAATTAATCACCTCGTTTGCAACAGGTGGCCTGAGTTACACCAAAGACTACTGTATACGTGCCTATTTTCAGTCACACACGTTTTCCAGATACTGTGTTCTGGAAGGTCAAAAATGCCTGGGAATTTGAGACACAGGCAACAGGCATGTTGTACCTGTGGTCTTAAAAGAGTACTCAAAACAGTGCAGCCAAAGTTGAACTATTACATAATGAATCTACAACATACATCTAACAAGCAGTTACAGAACTTGAATTTCTAAAAATCTGCAGACTTGGAAGAAAATGGAGAAGTCATTCAGAACACATTCTTAGATTCAGGAAAGGCAATATCGGAAGGCTAGAGTTGTTCTCGGAATCAAAATGGAATCAGGCACGAAATAATGCTTTACTGCTTTTGCACCTGAGAAATGCATTTATGTGATAAATGAGCTTTTTACATAAAAAGTCAAAGTCTAGTAAAGGGTGCCCAATTCAATAAGTACGAATAGCTGAATCCCATCAGCTCCACTGCAACCAAAGCACATGTTCAACTGCACTATTAAAAAGAGGAGAGAACATCTTAATCTGCTTCCATTTTTTAAAGCCCTTAATCTCTCTTGTCATTTTCCTTTCAAGTCTCAAATCTCTATCAGTGTGGAAGAATGGGAAGACACTAAAGACATCAAAGAACAGATTAGTTATCGTAGTAACCATCGTAACTCAACATCTAGTGATCAGTCTGATCATCCCTTGTTACGACGAAAAAGCATGCAGTGGGCCCGACGGCTGAGCAGAAGAGTACCAAGGCACTCTGGTAAAACAGCTGAGAAGATAAACCAGCAGCGAATGAACCTTTACAGGAGATCAGAAAGACAAGAGCTTGCTGAACTTGTGAAAAACAGAATGAAGCATCTGGGCCTTTCTCCAGCAGGATACGGTATGATTACTATAATACTTTAAATAAATAAAAACATTAGTATTATGCAAGATGAACTTATTTTTAAGGACTGAGAGTGCCATAAACAAAATTTTAAGTTGATGATAATGGTTTTGTTTTGTTGGGGGTTTTGTTTTGTTTTTCTCTGAGAGAAACTTGCTGGAGTGTTTTTAATCAGTTCTATTATCACCCATTCCTATTTTCAGTTGCAAAGTTCAGAAGGCAGCATGTCAGTCACATTTATATTTAGCACACATGATATGCATATGCAGAACATATAAACATTCCCCTGTCATTGAACAACTGCGCCATATTTCCACAAACTTGTTGAAATATAGATGAAGACAGAACTGTTGTGAAGTTCACTCATATGTCAAGGTGGGGAGTTGTTTGTATGTGAAGGATATTGCATTTTCCCCACAATTTTTAAAATTTATGCCAAAGCGTCACATTAAAGTAATTTTTATGAACCATGTTTCACTAGGGCTTTAGATGCCATTTTTATCCATCAAGTCCTTCTCCAGCAAGGCTGATGCTGGGTTGCTTTTTTGTTTGTTGGGTTTTTTGTTTGGTTGGTTTTGGGTTTTGTTTGTTTGTTTGTTTTGTTTGTTTGGGGGTTTTTTTAAGCTATTGAGAAGAGCTCTGTAACACTCTTTTTAATATGTGTACCACAGCTGCCTGGTTTGCCTTTCCACAGCCTTGGCTCTGTAGCATGTTGTGTGGAAGCTCCCAGAACTATGGGTTCTAGTTTTCCTTGAAACACCAAGTATTTCTAGATCCCTACTTTTTTGTCTGCATAGTAGGTCCAAACTGGACCTCAGTGTTTTCTACTTCAGAAGCACCAACACTGGGGTTCCCATACTCAATTTTCATTTGAAGAATCCAAAATGTACTGTTTTACAAATGAGTTACTATTCATTTTTCAACACAATTATTTTAAAATTTGACTTTTCCCTAAAATATCCACTAACTGAAGGTAAATGTGGTATTTTCTGCAGAATGGATATTTTTATTTGTCCATTTTAACTACACACATTCTTAATGCAGGGTCAAAACATCTTTTGACACCAATAGCAATGTATGACCCAACAGTAGTCCTTATTGTTGCTATTGATACAAAATCAACTTAATTGTGAGAGAAGGCTGCTACAGAATACATGATTATAGTTTTGCTTAGTCTTTACAAATCAGATATGTAAATACAAGCTCTTTATCATACACTCCAACCGGATAATTACTATTCCTGTTTTCTTTGTGGATACTACATGACTCTCTGCAGGAAGATTCAGGACTAAGTATTTTCCAGGAGTGACACAGGCCACAGGAACATTTGATCAACCACAAAGAAGTTTCATAACCTTGATTCATATTTATACTAGTAACAAGAAAACTTTGTTGTATTCCTGCTTTTCTTTTAAAATCCTAGTTAAAAGCCAACAGTAAATGTTAATTTCATTATTTAAATTTAGCAAGATTATATACCATCTGCAGAACAGCAAAATCTTGATCGGTAAATGCTTCACCTGATTACATTTACCTGCCCTGATTGTGATTTATAAATTTTCATGATCACTTCCCTATTTCCTTACAGATGCACCTCATTATAAAGAAAGCTTCTACTTTTACAACCCCAGGAGCACCCACATTCTGAAGAAAAAAAAAAACAAAACCCAAAACCAAAATCTCTCAAAAAAACAGAAACCATTTTTACACATGCCGTCAATGGGTTGTCACATTCCATCTGCCATCTCTCCATCCTCCCTCACATTCAGAAAGAAATTTCAGAAGTGTTTCACCCCCCTTCAGAGCTAGATCACTCCCCAGTTATCCCACAACATATTAAACATGGAACAGAATTTTTTAAATCTCCCTGTTCTTTCAAACTAGCAGGAATCAGTCATGCCAGTTAGCTCCCTGCAGAAGTTAAACATACTCCTTAGTACTATCTCTCTGCATGTGTGGGGAACAATGGAAAAAAAACCCACCAGGAAACAAAAATCACAGCTGCTTATGTATCTCCATGTATAAGGATGATCTCTAAAGCCAATTTCACATCTTCAGTGTCCTTTTTACATTGATAACCTAATAACTTCTAAGACCTCCAAATTTAAATTCAATTAACTGTGAATTCATGTAAGCCAACTGAGGCACAACATAGTTTTGACCATGCAAGCCTCTAGCAGGGGTGTGATGTTAGCACGGTGGTACCGGTGCGTGTATACCTAGTTACAATACTTAGCATCGGTTTCACCTTACAGAAATAAGCTGTATTGTAAAACACCATTTTAGCTGTATAATTGCATCTATGATGAGTCTATGTGAGCTTATCTAATTGTTTTCTAGATAGAAATACTTATGGCAGTGCAAATATGGGATACAAGCATGTAGAAAAATTACATATACTAGAAAATAACCAATATAGTGATTTTCAACCTACAGGTAATACATCGATAATACTTCATTAACAAAAGATTTAGGAATTGCTTTGAAATTAGAACAGGGCTGTTCTCTTTCAAATAATTTTCCCTAAAATGCTAAAGAAAGAAATTAGCACACAGAAGCAATGCCTCTCCTTTTTAGTCCTATTAAGTTAAAACTAGTCTCACTGAGCACTCCAAGAAGTGTACTGACAGAATCTATATGAAAGATACTGCAATGATGGCTACAACAGTGTAGTGAAGCTCAATTAGGCAAAAACCTTCAAAAAAAAGAATTTCTGTCAGCCTTCATTTGCAATTTCTGTTTATACAGCTTTCACATTTCAACCCATTGGCACAGTTGATAAAAGAAAAATACTTACTAGATAAATAGGGAAAGGGGAAAAAAGTTTATATTGACCAGATTTGGAAATGAATGAGACAGCTGTACACCTGCATTTAGCCTTGCTTATTACTTGGACTCAATGCCAACTGAGGATGGAAGTCCCTACTTCCCACATACTAACATAAGCCACATAACAGATTGATAAACTACATGGAAATTGGGTTGCATTTAGAATTGCTGTGACTGAAAAAAAATGCAAAAGAACATTTTTAGAACATTCAGAAAGAAAACAGGGTATTTTGAGAGCTGATAACTCAAAAGATGCTATGTCAGATAGCTCCAATTCAAGTACAGTTGAAAAGAAGTTGCTAAAGTTATTCGAAATCACATTGACACCTAACAGTTTTTGACAGCTCTATGATCCAACAATGATCTTTCATCAGATTAGTTTGTCATAAATCATATTTTTCACATTTTTATGGTAAATATAATTAATTTGTTATTTTTTTTGTCCTCTAGATGCAATGAATGACCATCAGAACACCCTTTCTTACATCCTGATCAATCCTTCTCCAGATACAAGATTAGAGCTGAATGATATAGTGTAAGTTAAAGAACACCCAAAAAAAAAAGAAAAATATCACAAGACCTGCAAAATTTATTGTTCGCACTTTCTGCCTGAATTTATTTCATTATCTTTCTGCTGGAAAAGAATCCCAAACTTTCCGATGCACCTGCAAAAAATAAAAATATGGAGACTTCTAACTAGACACCTAATTATACATATATATGTATATAGTTAAAATACACATATAAATATAAAATGCATATGGTTAGTAATTCTTTTACCTCCTTATTCTCTCATCCTCCTTTTACTCTGTGTATTTACAAGATAATCCAAGCAAGTCTGCTGGATAGCTTCACAGAATTAATATTCTCATTAAATTCTTGCTTATAGTTTAGCTACCCAGTCTTAATAGAAAGATCAACCCTTCAAAAATCAGTGTTTTCTTCAAATAGGATTTTATTACATGGATTCAAAGACCATTAAAGTAAACAGCATTCTTCCCCTGGATATCACAAAATATTCATGCTTAAGATAATTTAAATACAAATAGCAGGATCTTAACACAGGAAATTTTTTCACTTGCTTACCAGGAATTTTGCAGACTACATAAAAAAAGAAAAAAAAAAAAAAAGAGGAAAAAGTGAACACAAATGTGAACTACCAAGAAAGTTTTGAGAGTCAAGAATTTTAGATAATTATCTGGCATTTTCTCATGCTGAAGTTGGAAGTGATTGCTGTGCTAAGGTCCCGAGCCATTTCTGCCTCTAGCCTCTCCGGCCTCTGCCTATACTAACACACCCCATCTGCTCCACAGGAAAGAAACCACATAGCCCAGTTGTGCAAGGCCCTCCACATCAGTGCTGACCCCCCTCCCTGCTTGCTCACAAGAAGGAAAACTGTTTGAATTATTAGCCCTCCTGATATTAGAAGAAAATCATCATAGTTCTTTATGGTACTGTAGTATACAAAGGCGCAGCATAATATTAACTGCATCAAACAGTAAAGGCAATTATCATAAAATTTGTTGAAAATATTTCGAATACTATTGTCATTGTTATGGAACTCCACAGTACGATGTGTACTAATATTTAACCTCCAAATTCACATACTGTTACCTAGTCTACACTGGTGGACTAGGTATCCTGCATTTCATTTTTCTTTCTTTGCAAAACCAAAGGTACTCAGAAATCCAGTATTGCATAATTTTACAGTGGTACTGAATTTTAGTGTGCTACACATATTTAACCTGTAAATGCACATACTGTTACCTAGTTCGATGTATGTTCATTTTCAGATGCTTAACAGGTGCCCCTGTGTCTCAGCTTGAGCTCAGACTTTTTTTTTTTTTTTTTTAATAAACCTGACACAAAGAACATAATCCTTGTATCTGGGTAACAGTTAATGCTTCAATAACCCAGATCATTACTCTATCTGATTATAGTCCTCTTGACTAGGCAGCCAGTTCACCCTCATGCAATGGGTGATTATTAGTGGAGAGGAAAGGAAGAAGAGGTTTTTCTCTTTCTACAGTTCTCTTAGTCGCAAATCCCAAAGCAGGTAAAAAGCTTTTTCTATTTGTCCTTCCTGCTAACAAGCTGGAAGGCTAGTCTACCTATGTTTTTTCTTCTCTTCTCAATCTATTTTGCAGACTGCCTTTAGCTGGTTACTCTTTCATCACATTTGTTGGCTGCACTTTTATGCCAATGTGGCTTATTCTTATCCAAACCATGTATTTCTATGCATATCTATGATAGAAGCCAGAACATGCATCCACTTTTAAGTCCTATGGATGCAACCTTCATTCTCTGATTTCCCATGCTTATACAATTTTAAGTCTTTTGCATTCACTATGATCCTATTACATGTGCAATTTATTGTGGGTGTATTAAGGAACATACAACAATGAACCAGCATATGAGGACATTTTCTCAGCTTTTAGAAATAGGTTGCACGCAAAGCAGCATTCGCAGCTGTTTGTTGCTTAAAAAGCTTTCTTGTTAGTCTTTGCATTTGTTAGCTTTGCAAGCTAATGTTTAAGTATCTTGACCTGATGGAGCTTAAAGGACAATGATCTCGCTGTCTTGATTGAACGATTAAAACAAAAGCACTTACATTTCAAGTAATATGTTCAGACTTTGCCTTAATAACTCCATATTTCATCTAGCCTGTTTGCCTTAAGAAGCAAGTACTGAACAGAGGCATTTTTATTCTATAGCCATGAGATTTTTGTACCAAAACATTTAACATTTTGACTCTCAGCAGGGGATGATGTTATTTTTCTATATCAGAGTTTAGTACTTGCAAATGGATCTTGCAGTAACACTCCTTGTTCTCTTTCATTCCAGAATTAGTACAATACATTTGGTTGCTAGCACTGGCCCTCTCCTTATTGAAAAAAAAAACAAAACCAAAAACCAAAAAAACCCCACCCCACCCAAACAAACAACAAACTAAAAAAAAAACAAAAAACACAAAACTCCACTACTGGCTGTTTGTTCCTTTGACATGTTTTGTTTGTTTGTTTGCTTTCTTTCTCTGGAGGTTACCACTGTTTATATTTGCTTTGGGATTGATGATGCTCTAGAAAAACATAAAATTCAGAGTTGCAGTTTCAGTTCCAAGAGTTGCAATTGAGAGTTCCAAATTTCAGCAGTCTGCAGTAACATCCAAAGATCACACATAGTAATTGCTTATGCAGTACATCTCCAGACTTTCTTAAGGGAGGAAGGTGACCACTGAGATTTGGCAGCTGTGACATCAGACCAGTTATAAACACTTGAGGCTTCAGCAGTTCTTTATCATATATTTGTGCTTCTTACAATTTTATCAAGATTTATCATTGTAACAGTCTTGTTCATTTGTATGTAGGGGCTGCTGTGGTTTACTTACTACAGAACCATTTGTGATGTAGAACTTGTGAATTATGTATTTCAGGCACAAGTCTTTAGTTTACTCTAAAGAAAAAAAAATAAAAAAAGAAATACAGGAACACCTGAATTTCCCCCCGAATCTAAGAAAACTTATTCCTAAAAAAAATCAAACAAAACCAACCCAACAATCGAGCAAGAAAAGTAAGATTTTTTTCATGCGTTTAAACATGCTTCATTTGGATTTGATGAACAGAATAGAGCAGACTCTTCCACTACTCCACAGTTTCATTGGCTGGATCAGCAAAACAAATAGGTTGTTGTGGAGCAAGCATAAATATCAGATGCTATAAATAGAGGGTAATAAGTCTGAATTTAAACAAATAGATACCATGAGAAAATTATCTAGCTAGGAACAGTATGAGTAGATTCCTTAATCCCATATTTAAGTCAACTTTTCTTACACAAGTAAGTTCAGGCTATTTGTAGCAACAAACTATGAGAGTGAGAAAACACCGCTATTCTATTTTAGCCCTGACAGAAGGTGAAACATTAACAAAGTATCAGAGGCAGGTGGTGTTTCTAAATCATGGAGATCAGGCGATTCTCTTGAGTATCCACCATTAAGCCAGTGCCCCACAGACTCGGAAGGCCGTGCTTTGAGGAGCCGTGAACAGTCTGTTACTAGGAAAGCTGAAAACAGATACAGCAGTTCTGTGGGAAATATGACAGTGATTTCTCATACGCTTACAGAACATGTTAGTTCAGTTAATCAGGATTTTCCATTTCACATTTTGTTGAAGAATTTTTCAGGGTGTTTTAATTAAGTCTGGGACAAAACATTATACCGAATGGTAGAAGTTCATGGCCTGTAAAAACAGTAACTTTCTTCAGGGCCACTGCAAAGTGATACGGCAAGCCTTGCCCGTGATCTCTGTTTGGATATTTAAGCATTTTCATTTGGCTGATGAGGAGAAGATGGACAGACATGTTGTACCAAGATTTCTGAGGATATGAGAGAAAGGATCCTTTCACATTACATTTTTCTTTCTTTGCAAAAAAACCCAGTCAAAAACAGGATTTGAAATAAAATTTCCAGTGGCTTCAGAAATACTGCTCATCTTTGGACAAGTTTAAGATACTGGGATTAAATCTAGTTGTCTGTCTTCGCTGTAGGACCATAGTGGTGCTAGAAAGCACTGATGGACAGTTCAGAACACCGAAATGTTAGTTCTGCAGCAGCAGAAAGCTGCTACTGCATCAGAGCCAAAAGCTGTCTCGGATCAGATAGTTTGTTACTTTAGACAGCTGACCAAACAGTGCAGAATTTACACTTGGAAATCGATGGGAAGCTCTTGCATCATTATCCTAAGAAAAGCAACAGTTGTAAACATCTCAAACTTAGATTCAAACTCATGAGGCATTTTCCTCACGTATTTGGATCTACTCAAAGTTCTAAGAATAAGGGTCCATATCTCCAGACTGTCAGCCTACACCAAAGTTATTAACATCATGCTTTTTATTTATTGAGCACAGTGACAAGAATCATCATTGTTTTCTCACAAAATTCTTTTAGAAATGACTCTGTGGACTGCTTGTCCCTTCTTTAAGGCATAATAAATAAAGGAAATGCATAAAGAAACACAGAGTTACAGGCAAAGGAGCTGTCAGTCAAAATTAAGGTTTAGCTGCGCCTAGTACATACAGATGATGTCTAGGCAGACAAAATATGAAAAGCTTTATTACTGTATTACAAGCATCCAGGTTACCCAACAGGAACTAGACTAAGCACCATCAAAATAAGTCTCCAAGTCTTCCTTAGACCTTTTCAACATTACAACTGTATGCACTTATTTTATCCTTGTTCACGCCAAGTCTTTTTAATAAGAGTTATAATTTCTTTTTATAGATACTTGATCCGACCTGATCCATTGGCTTATGTTCCAAATACTGCACCCAGCCGAAAAGACAGCTTCAGCAATACAGTGGGACAAGACACCAGGGAGGAAACACAACTTTGATATGTAACTCATCACAAAATTAAGAGACAATTTTATACACATGTTGTTTCCAATAACCATTTTGAAAACTGAGTGGTACATTTTATGCAGATTTTGGAAACAAAATGACAGTGGGTAAGTGACCAAATGTAGAAATGCGGTGTCTAGAAACTTCAAGGGATTGTTAGGCTTGTGGCCTGTTTAATATGGTAGTTGAACTTTGTCAGCTTAACAGAATTATGACACCTATTACTATTTAACCAATATGAACAAATGATTTAAGAAGTGACAGATTCCATCATGTGTTTTGCTTAGATGCTTCTAAGCGTATTTATCAAGGTGACAGAATGTCAGCGACTAAGCTTCTGACCTACATCAGTAAAGATTACCTGATGCCCATAGAGAGACCATGCAGAATTTGTAGTAGAAAATATATTAATACCTAAAGCTGCCAACGAGGCTTTGTGTGTCAAGAATGCAGCACTTGAAGTAATTCTCAATCTCAGCCTGTCACCCACTTGTATTAGGACAGGCTACTTTCAGTCCCATTTTAGCCTCCAGGACTTGTTAGTTCTCTGGGTTTACACACATCAGGTTGACTGACACAGCCTAGTCACACCGTAAAGGTTGAGATCTGAGGCAAATCCACTGAAAGATTAGCTCAGAGGAGCCCACCTGGAGGAAAGTCCCTATCACCTCACACAGGCAGCCCCCCACATTTGCAAAAACTGGGAAGGTACCATCTGTGTGAAGCTGCAAACAATGCAGCTCAGGTGCAATATAACCCTTTTAACCTTAATGAGTTTGTCAATAAAAGCCTGAATAGGTTATGATAAAAAAGTGAGAGCATCGCTCTAGGGAATGGTTCGTACCACAAGTCCTTCCCATTTCCATGAAGATGCCAGAACTGCAACTGTCTAAAGTATGTATGTGCCTGGTCATTCAAATTACCCAAATGTGATACATTTTCATATGAAATTATGTATCACATTGGAAATTAAAGAACTTTATAACCCATTCCATAAAACGAATGTAGTTCCACGTTATGTGAAAAGGCACCATAGATTTGAAGACTCCTTTTTGGCATTAAGTACACAAGAACACATCTGCTAGTGTATGAAACATCTGAAGCTGCTACAGAATCTCCAGTCTACACATTCAAGAATGCCACAATTGGTCAAGCTTGCTACAGAATTAAGCATAATAATAACATTCTTGCTTTACCATCTGTCACAAAGGGGGAAAAACAGCTTACGGTAAAAACCCTACTGTTACTAATTATCCATATAGAACTGGTACAAGAAGTTTGGCAGGTAGTCTACAATGGAAAAAATGATTATTCTTTGAATTCCCTCATGTCCTACATGTACAAAAGTTCAGTCAAAGTTGTTTACACTCTCTTCTACATTATTTGGTAGAACAACTACAATTTATTTCTGGAAAATAAAATAGCAAGTTGCCCAGTGAACAACTCACGGATGTGAGTATGCTTATCAGCATTCTAAGAATGTTGAAATCAGGTCACGTTCATATTAGGAATGAGAGCAAATCTGCTGTTGTTCCCTCCTTTCCTCTTAATTCTTCCAAAACTTAACTAATCTGCTCCATATTAAGTGGGAAATCCTAAAGCCACATTTATAAAAAAAAACACAGAGGACCTTCAGTGGAGTGAAGCCATCAAAAGACCATGAGTACCACTTTTAAAAGGAAAAAGGACAACTGGAAAGTGGAGTTTCTCAGCATTTTTTTTCATATTGACATATTAAAATAGCAGCACAGTTCAGAAGGGTTTCACTGATTCAGCACAGAGTCCATTATTGTTCAGTGTTTTTCCACACACGCTAGTCATTTATCAAATTACTCACAGGTAAAGACAAAGTATTTCAAATGGGCATTGTGGAAAAAAAAAAAGAAACCATTGACACGGCTGCAAAGATTGAGGTCTACACTTCTTTAGAAAACAGTATATGGTACAGGATCTTGTCCAAGACCTGTCAGAGAAGTTATGCCAAGGGAGACTGCATGTGCTGTGTGAATAACTTCTTATTTTTAATGCCTTCAGTGAGAAGACTGTATTCCAGTTGAGTATTTAAAAAAAACCAAAAAAACACGAGGATCTTTTGTTTCATACTGAAGGACTTTCTAACCGAGTCTCAGGTAGGCAGACAGGATTACAGAAATATGCCCACCCTTCAGCTGGCAAGCTACTTACTCTGCTTTCAGTGTCGTTCACACACCGTTCACAGGCATTCCCTGTACACTGCCTATAGTACCCACCACAGATTTAAGGACTTTCTGCCACAAGGATCTATAGCTAGGACTTGATGCCTCACATTTAACAGCCTATAAAGCAGTAGAAACAAGCAGTCAGGTGTATCCATTTTCCCACCCAACTCAGTGGAACTGCTGCACAGCTGGAGTTGAATAGTAGCATCTAATGTGACCTGATATATCTCCAGGCTTAATGAATTTCTAATTGCTCATTGGCCCCAGAAGATTTGCTAAAGCAAACACAAAACCAGCTGGAGACACTTGCAGTCTCTAAAATGAATGAAAGGCAATCTTTCTGAACAAAATAATTGGTTGTCTTCAAAATCTGCTGGAAGACAAGCAAGGTAATAAAAACTAACAACAGCTTCTTATGAAGCAAAAGTTCTAATAACCCATAAATAATATACCACAAAGTTCTGTTATTCAAAATATACTGCCTTTCATGTTGAAAGCAGAACAGCTTTGCTTCCTCTGGCATATCATCACAGACAGACACCATTCCAGTGAGATTTAGACCTTCCAAGAACCATCCTAAGCAGCTCTACATTAACATGGAATGAGACAGTACGCACATTCCTTAAGTGGTCAGGAGGGTGATTCTTTAATGGTCATCCTACAGACAATCTTATGTTCACATGCTTTCTTCTTATCATGATTACCAGAAACATAATACAAGTCTAGCTAGACTGGAGACCAGCCTGAGGAACAGTAATCACCGTGCTCAGTGCTGGAAAAGGGATGATGAAGTTCTAGAATCAGCAGATCCAAATGACTGTTGAACAAAGGAGTTTTGTCTGGTCATAAATGACTCGGTAAATAGAGAAATTTAGAGCTATGATAACTGACATAAGCAAGAGATTTAATCCTAAACCAGTTGTCAAAGGTCAGATGGCCAGATAACCTACATGTGTTTCTCTCAATCAAAAAAAACAAACACCAAAAACCAGGATTATTTCAATCTGTGCTTAACTGTATGTATTTTTCCTCCTAATGCAAAGATGCCCATCTTCCCCACCACTACCTTAACACATACCAAGCAATTTGGTATCCAAAGTCACAATGCCAGTGAAGAAAGTGTTGACAGATAATAATTACTTCATTCTCACAAGGGAATTCTCCAGCAAAGTGAGACCTACATATGAAAACGTGTTACCTAGTCTGCAATAAAAAGTCATAAAAAGTATTTTGGTGGAATGTAGTGTGTTTCCTTAACTATTTCACTCCAATTTTAGAACATGCATTAATTCACACGTGAAGTAAAAAGCATACAGTTTAAGTTTTTGAAACCTGCAGCAGAATGACTTAGTGAAGTTTTCATGACATTTTGACTTGGAAATTAAAAGGACAGTTACTTCCCACCATATATATTTCCCCTCCCACAAACAGCTTCCTACTACAACCACTCTTTAACAACTTTAAAGTATACAAATATATATTACTGAATATTTCTTATATATCTTGTTTACCAATGCACCACTAAAATGCTAAAGAACAAATAGATTTCAGGCTTCAGCAGTGGAGAAAAACTGAAATGACATCAAGTGCACCAGAAGTAACACACAATTTGGTAGTTTCTAGGCAGATATGACTGACAGCAACCATTCTGTAATTTTGGAGCACTGATGCATGAAGTTTTGCTGCATTGAATTACACTTGATATCTGGAGTTCCTCAGGGGTCAGTATTGGGATCAGCAGTGTTTAACATTGTCAGTGACATGGACAGTAGGACTGAGTACACCCTCAGCAAGTTTGCCGATGACACCAAGCTGTGTGGAGCAGTCGATATGCTGGAGGGGAGGGATGCCATCTACAGGGACCTGGACAGGCTTGAGAGGTGGGCCTGCGTGAACCTTATGAAGTTCAACAAGACCAAGTGCAAGGTCCTGCACATGGGTTGGGGCAATCCCAAGCACAAATACAGGCTGGGCAGAGAATGGATTGAGAGCAGACCTGAGGAGAAGGACTTGGGGGTATTGGTTGATGAGAAGCTCAACATGACCCGGCAACATGCACTCCCAGCCCAGAAAGCCAACTGTATCCTGGGCTGTGTCAAAAGAAGCGTGGCCAGCAGGTCGAGGGAGGTGATTCTACCCTTCTACTCTGCTCTCATGAGACACCACCTAGAGTACCGCATCCAGCTCTGGAGTCTTCAGCACAAGAAGGATGTAAACCCTGTTGGAGCAGGTCTAGAGGAGGGCTACGAAGATGATCAGAGGGCTAGGACACCTCTCCTATGAAGACAGGCTGAGAGACTTGGGGTTGTTCAGCTCAGAGAAGTGAAGGCTCTGGAGAGACCTTAACTCAGCCTTCCAGTATCTGAAGGGGACCTACATAAAAGCTGGAGATGGACTTTTTACAAGGGCATGTAGTGATAGGATGAGGAGGAATGGCTTCAAACTGGAAGAGAGTAGATTTAGATTAGATATCAGGAAGAAATTTTTCACTGTGAGGGTGGTGAGGCACTGGAACAGGTTGCCCAGAGAAGATGTGGATGCTCCATCCCTGGAAGTGTTCAAGGCCAGGTTGGATGGGGCTTTGAACAACCTGGTCTAGTGGGAGGTGTCCCTGTCAATGGCAGGGAGGGTTGGAACTAGATGATCTTTAAGGTCCCTTCCAACCCAAACCGTTCTATGAAATCAGTCACTACAGTCTGCTAATAAATAAAAACAAGCAGCACTGTGTAGTGACATCAAGTTGTACAAGGTTATAAAAATACTTTTTCAAGGCAGTGATATAAATGCAGAATTTATCAATAAAGCAATCTGCATAAAATATTGTTGCATATTCTTGATATTATATTAGAAACAGCCCACCCCACTTTGAAACAGACATACATTGAATAAAAGTTTAAAGAGCTGCACTTCAAATTTTCAGCCACTGTTCCTTATGCTTGATGCAGAATATGCATTGCAGGGAGACAGGAAAAGAGTTAGTAATTCATATTAAGTTATGAGTGATGACCAAGACTGGTTATGGTCGTCTTCTGAAATTAATCCAAAATATTAATGGTGATTTTGTTATATACTTCATTATTGCCTACACTACTAATGCAAGAATGCTGTCAGTAATGGTAATTCAACACAAGCATAAACTCCCACAGCCTCTCAAGAAGCTTAAAAAGGCAAATATTTCTGCTTCATAAAGTTAAAAACAAGCATTTGAAGTTTCTATGAACTAAAGTTTTCTATTTGTTCTACAAAATTTAGACTGTATACTGTTACAAAAATTCTCAATTGGCCCAAGCAAGGAGAGAAGCTGGGATGCAAAGTACAAAATTATTCATGTACATGAGGTGTCCCAGCCAAATTGGGGCACCCTGAATGTGGTTCTACAGAGAGCCCATATTTTTAAAGCATTTGGGTACAACATGATTTGACTAATCACCACCACCCACACTACCAATTACTAATCATAGTAAAACTTCTCTAGATCATTTCGTATTTCTTCTTTTTCCTTTCACCAGGATGGGCTGGCTGATGAATGATAGCTCCTTTGTTTGGCAATTGTGGAGCTTTTAACAGCTCAGTATTTGCTCCCACTAGAAGTTATAAACCCTCACTGCTTTCATAACTGTCCAGTGGTGTGGCAGACTCCAAATGCAAACAGAGAATCGGTATAGTTATAGACCTTTCTTTGGACAGCTGGCAAGTCTTTGTTAACATGATCAATTCTGCTGCTTTCACACTCAGCTTTAGACTGAGTGGTAAAGCTTCCACTACCTTCACTAGTTACTAAATAACCTATAACTCGGTTACAGTTCAGATAACATGACAGCCTTTCTACATGTAGTTCAAGATCGGGATCTGGAAATGGCACATCCATTAGAATATTCTCAGGGGTTGGTTGGGTTTTTTTCAGCTTCATGGGTTATTACTGCACAATCATGATGTGATGTTCCTTCCCCACGTAAAGGAAGTACAGTTGCAGGGTTCAGCTGATTACATTGCTTAAGGTAAGGTACAGGTGTCATCTATAAAAGATTCCATGTCTACTAACAAATCATCAACATACCGTCTCAAAAAGAGATCCATTTTTTAAACAAAGCATCCTGTAAAACTTTTACTAAAGTTTTAGAAGAATAGTGGAGGACCCAGCAAAGCCCTGAGGGAGCTTTATGTTAGCTGTGTATTTCCCCAGGTAAATGCAAAAATGTCTTGAGAGTCCAGATGAAAAGTACACTGATGTAAGGTAGAAGTGTCCCCTGTACGTATGACATGGTTTCAACTGGGATAGAATTCCCTTTCTTACTAGCAGCTGGTGTAGTGCTATGTTTTGGATTTAGGATGAAAATAATGTTGATAACACACTAATATTTTTAGTTGTTGCTAAGCAGTCAAGGCCTTTTCTGCTCCTCATACTGCCCCGACAGCGAGTAGTCTGGGAGTGCACAAAAAGTTGGGAGGAGACAGCCTAGACAGCTGACCCCAACTTACCAAAGGAATATTCCATGCTGTATGATGTCAAGCTCAGTATATAAAGCTGGGGGAAGAAGGAGGAAGGGGGGAGACTTTCAATGTGATAGATGTATTAGACAGAAGTAATTACGTTCATTAATCAAAAGGTTTAAGACTGAATTCTCATAAGAAGGGGGAAATATTTCATATTCTGAGGCTCCTGTGGGGACTGCACGATAGGTCTCTGCTAACTGTCAATCCTGGGTGAAATGTAGCTGCCCCTGTTGCATAAAGCATGGAAAGATTGCACCATAAGATTCAGAGGTCCTTTCGTGAGGCTAATTTTTTTTTTTTCTTTTGTTATACCAAGCACTCTCATTTCCAGTGGCTTTGTTGTCCACGATAGTTACAGCAGTCTCCAGTTCCTTGAGACACACTGCCTAAAAAATTTTCTCCTCTGACCCACCCTGGACATCTCCACACCCTTGTTCCCTTGATCTAGTATTATGATTCAACGCTGCTGCCAGTAGACTAGCTGTCTGTTTCTGTTCTTTTCCTTTTGTGCAAAAACAACTATATTTCTGCAGCATTCTTGCTGCTTAGCTATTGATCCAGATGTCTCTGGAAGCAGTCTTGCTATAGATATTGATCTATGATGCCAGACAACAGTGGAAGGGTTTCAAAGAGGTGTTAAAGGGGCTAGAATGCTACTGTTATCTTGGTTGTCCAGGGGTATCTTTTATCCTTCTTGGACAGCTCTAAGATTCTGAGAAGCAAAGTCCTCATTTCCAGGGCAAGGATGTCCTTTAGTTTGTTTTACTTAAGCATGAACGATACCAAAGTCTCCAGTCAAATTCTATTACCTCATTACATTGCAGTGTATAACGTGAACTAATATATAACAAAGTTAATCCACTTTCATACTAGAAAGACTGATTGATATAATGGTTAGGGAAGGGTATTTTCGTAACGTTAACTTTTTAGCACTATAAAAAAGGGTAAGTTTCTCCAGACTTGTGTCTCCTCAGATGAAGAAATAATGGCCAAGATACTTGTTTTCGCCCCCTTCCTCCCCACCCCAAGCTGACTCAGTGCTTGCTTTACATTTCTCCAATGAAAACTTGAAAATTGTCACTCTCTTTGTAGTTGTCAAAAAGAAGAGCTGAGTTTCTGCTGAGTGACTCTTCCTTACCTAGCTCAGATAAAGAAAATATGTTGAAGGGAATAATTAAGTGCTTTGAGAAGATTCTCGTCTATCAGGAGCCTTTACCACCACTTGGGTGGACTCAACACAAGGCAGAGTGGCATAGCCTGAGACCTTTGCCACCATAAGAATGCTATCTAGTTTAAAGCACGGCATGGCTTAATACATTTTCTCAACAACACTATATAAGAAATATCAAGCATATGATATCTACATGAGCTTTTTCAAGTTTCAGATTTTCTTATCTAGAACACGCTCATTGGCATGAAGTCACAGTCCATTTTGAACATCAGCTAAGAATGAACACAGAATTGAAGTTGCAGCAAAACTCCCAGCAATCAAGGTAAAAGGCGCGTGTGGGAGATTGGCCAATCCTCAGAAAGCTTCAATAGGGATTTGGCAATCTAAGAAACAATCATAATCACACACCAGAATCATGGCTGAAGTGCAAAGAAATATCTTTGATTTTTACAGGTTTTCATATAAATATTACAGAAAGGAGACGTTAACTCCAAAGCAAGAACCTTAATGGAGGAAATGAGGTAGAACACACCATTGATTTTAGTCCTCATTATTCTACTATTGAAAATCAGTAAAACTATAATTTCTATACACATCTAGTGTAAGAATCTACAGGCAGATATAATGCATCCAGACAATTAAATTAGATTAAAGTATTTAAGTTCATTTTTGCAATTGTTCTCACCTATGAGATTGTTCCACAGTTGTGATTAAGCTGGTCTAATACAACTCTCAAGACTGTAGTTGCTGCCCCTGCATCAGCTGGCACATTTGCAAGCTCACTGTCCTGTTTGGGGATAGCGAGACAGGAAACACATTTTTAGCACTTCAATTTTTTCAACTTGGATGGAAAATTCAGTGCCGATGAAAGAATTTTTGCTTAGAATGTGACTGAACTGTGGAATGGTCTTTCCCCAATGCCAGTTTTAATTGCTCAGTTATTGGGTGCACTGTTGGTCTCTAGATAGATGCTTTAATTGAGAACACATATTGCTTATGCTTCGGTATTTATACTAGTCTGCCTGTATGAGACATCCAAATATGTTATTCATAGATGCTTCTTACACTCAGATCATTGACAATGACAGGATGGAATAAACATTAGGAGTCTCTTTATATTTAAAATATACCCATATGTCACTATTCTAGCCAGAAAGTTAGTAAGTTGTCTATCTAAAATTCATATCGGGGCCAACTACTGCCTGACAAAATAAGCCCCATTTCAGCAAAACCAAAGTTACTAAGTACAATTGTTTTAATGTATATAAAATTCTGTTTGTGTCAACAGTTGGTTAAGCAGAGGTCAAAGCAGCACTGCTAAAGAACTTGAGGTTTCTCACGGTGGCTGCACGCATGATCACTGAAATTCTAATCATGCAAAGCTTCTTAGAAAGCTCCACTCCACCAGTGTTTATATGCGAGTCTCAGAGCAGCTATTCCCTGTTCCTGCCCCACTTACAGCATTTCTCCAATACGTCTTATGGCCTGTTCTCCAAACACACATGCAGGAGGAGGCTTTGTATAAGAAGGTCTAGAGAAAATCTTGTTATTAGAACAAGAACAAGGCATCAGTATCTGTCTGTAAGCTACAAACATCCGTTAAAAACACCTCACAAAAATATATACATGTGTAAGTTACGAGGAAAAAAAGAAAAAAGCCAGCAAAAAAGCTCAACATAGTTACAGCAAAATAATAAAAAGGAGACCCAAAAAGGAAGACATGACCAAGTGGAGAAGCTTTTCAGCAGAAGAACATTTTGTGGACTCAGGAACTATGTCACCAGATGGGCCTTCTACATACCAGCAATTAGGTGGCAGCTGAGCCAGGAAACTGTTGCAGGACATTAGTAGTTCTGAAGAAAATCTTACACTGTACACCTGGGTAAAATGCCAATTCTAACCCAAGAGAATTGTCACAAAAGCAGTTTGAACAATGCTTATAAATTACTCAGGCCTTGCCCCAGTCACAACCCCCTTCTCCCAAGCATTTGATAATGCTTACAACCTGGTCCTCTGTCAAGCTATGGGCCTGTTCCTCAAATCCATCTCAGGTGCTACATATTTCCACTAATAGGCTCCTTAAATTTCTCTGTGCGGATTACCTGACCTGTGCAGCCCAGCTGCATCAAATGCAGAGAAGCTTCACACCCCAGTAGACAAACAGAAGATAAGTGTGGTTTCCGTTGGCCTTTTTTTTATTATTATTTATTTATTTATCTTGTCAGGGCAGGAAGACATGATGTTATTTACTTTGACTGTAACAGGGCTTGTTTCTGCAGGAATGTCCTAAGATCACTATATGGAACTTCCTCATTACCAGCTTTTAAAGATTAAAAAAAAACAAAGGCTAGATCAAGGTACAAATGATGGCTAGAAACACACACCAATGCCGTATTTACCTTCCCTTGTTACAGATTTGACTTCTTTAAAAAGTTTCTCGACAACAATACTGCAGCTATATGTAAGTTATATATATATATATATATATAATCCACAGCTTCCACACCCAGTATCATTTCAGTATTGCCACCTGAAGAGCGACTGTTTGCACAGCCACTGTCACATTATAGTAGAGGCAATAAACATTTTCTAAAAGCATTTGAGGAATTTGTGAATTTGCGTAAAAGCAAAGTTCAATACAGCTGGAGACCAATCAACTATGATAAGCTAACTATAAACTTTTTTTATTAAATGCAGCCAGCGACTGAAGGATTCAAATAATCCATGGGCCTTCGAGGCATTACGCATATTTGATAACTGCTACACTTTTGCTATGTTCTTGCAGCGACTGTGCCACATAAAATACTACTCTGTATCAAGCAACTTCAGTTTTCAGGCTGCCCTCTTCAAATGATTTATTCATATGTCTAAAAGGAAGAGGAATGTATTGCAACATAAGAACAGCGCTCTGGTCATCTGAAAATATTAAGCAAATATTTGGGAAACAACCACAATTATGAGTGCAGAACAATATAATAACTGAGGCAACAGATTACTTTTTAATCAGATTGCACTGCTGTTTTTTTCTTCTATATTTGGACAAATACACCCATTAAAAAAACCCAAAACTGCACTGAATAGGGGATGGCCGAAGAGAATATCTCTATACACTGAACAATACAAATGGTTGTTCTAAATCAGATAAAACTTAGCCTGAAGTTTTATACCTGTCTTCAACAGCTTCTAAAGTACAGAAGTCCCTAAAATAAAGATCAAGACACTAAATCTAAAATACAGCTTCTTTTGTGTTCTGTACAATGACAAACAGAACAGTAAACAACACACCAGCAACCATAAAGACAATAGTAAAATCCAATTACTGGTTAGCTTTTTCAGACATAGCTTTAAATTATTTCTGGATGCAAAACATATTACATTTTTACCAGTCAACGTTAGAACTGGAGAATGGTAATCTTCCTGGGTTTGTATTTCCTGAGATTAGTCTACTCTGAATGCAGAAACCTGATGCAGAAGAGTTGTTTTTCCAATATCCCTCCACCCACAGCAGTAAGAGTGCTACTAACATAATTAAGACTTACTTGAAAAAAAAGACAGTTCCAGACGAAAGAGAACTATGCAGCTCAAACATCTCCCACAGAGCCCAAAGCCTCGGCCATGACTGTTGGCTAATCACCCCAATCACAAGACTCACCTGTGTCTGCAGCCAGCCTTAAAGAACCAGCATTTCATCTGCAAAATAAAATGTAAAGATATCCCCAAAGCACAGCAATATAAGCACAAATTTCAAGTGCTTTTGTGCCATGACTAATGTAGAGTCCAATCTCGCTCACCATTTAAAGAGTCTTATTTGTTCTGGGGACAGAAAAAAATGTTTTGAAAGGGCTTAGGACACATTGCAGAAACATAACAGTATTTAATGGCCTATTCTCTCTTTCTGGTGCCAGATACACATCCCCGTTTGCTAAAGCCCACCTTATTCTAGCTGCGTAGTCACGATACACGTATCAATTTGACACACTCAGTAAAATTCTCCAAGTAAGCACTCTGTTTTTGGACTTAATTGGAAAATTTGCATCAGCAAGTACTGTCAGCTCCAGCAGACAGCGTCCTGAAGCGAGTCCTTTCTCAGTAAGAATTGTTATTACTGGAGCGTGTCTTGGTTCTCATCTAAATGCCACTGCAATCACTCAGAATCTCAGCATGCTTTAGATAGGTTCCTATAATCATATCATGCCATACAATCATAAGATCACAGGATAACTCTGATTGAAAGGAAGCTCAAGAGGTCCCTTTCCCCTGCTCAAAGCAGGGGTAGCTGTGAGCTAGGACCAGGCTTCTCAAGGCTTTCTCTAGTTGCAGAGATGAAAAGCACAGTTTAATCCTTACCTCTGTCCCAGGGCAGACAAGGTAAGCTGTTGCTGGCATATTGGTGTAACATAACCCTGATGTAGAAGGTGGCATAGAGAAGAGTTCTAGCTTCTTCAGGTTTTCATTTTTGGTCATTTTAATCAAGACTCCTGGTAATTCATGTTCTTCTCCTTTGAGCTCAGTAGACAACTCATAGAAATAACCTGCTTATCAAGAGGGAGAAAGGAAACTCAGTCCATAACCTTGATTTCTAATGGTGAATTTAGGAATTTAGGCTCTTTAGGGAGGACAGGCAGGGGAAATGAGGAGGTCGTGATGCCATCTATGTGAAGGACCAGCTGGAGTGCATGGAGCTCTGCCTGGTGATGGATGAGGAGCCGACCAAAAGCTTATAGGTCTTATGCATCCAGCTCTGGAGTCCTCAGCACAAGAAAAACATGACCCTGTTGGAGCAGGTCCAGAGGAGGTCCACGAAGATGATCAGAGGGCTGGGGCACCTCTCCTATGAAGACAGGCTGAGAGAGGTGGGGTTGTTCAGTTTGGAGAAGAGAAGGCTCTGGAGAAACCTTATTGCAGCCTTCCAGTATCTGAAGGGGACCTCCAGGAAAGCTGGAGAGGGACTTTTTACAAGGGCATGTAGTGATAGGATGAGGAGGACTGGCTTCAAACTGGAAGAGGGTAGATTTAGATTAGGTATTAGGAAGAAATTTTTCACTCTGAGGGTGGTGAGGCACTGGAACAGGTTGCCCAGAGAAGATGTGGATGCCCCATCCCTGGAAGTGTTCAAGGCCAGGTTGGATGGGGCTTTGAGCAACCTGGTCTAATGGGAGGTGTCCCTGCCCATGGCAGGAGGTGGAACTAGATGATCTTTAAGGTCCTCTCCAGCCTAAACCATTCTATAAATCTCCTAAAGAAGTATATTTTGGATTTTTCTGAGGAACTGCAGAAAATGCTTATTTTTTTTCCACAGGAAGACATATAATTCAGTTAGGTTTCTGTGGCGATTTGAAAGACACGGACTCCGATATGCAGGATCGAAATCAGCTTTATTAAGCAAGCGTGCTCTTTATATACTTTTCTACCAAGGCCAGTAATTTTCTACTTTACTTGTTTACACCATCGCGCACTCTAAAAGATCACGTTCCCACCGAGAAGGGAATCTCTCTTCCCTGTGAGCAGCACCTCCTTATCTAGGGAGTAGCTTCACACAGCTTCATCATCTGCCAGAACAGTGCTGCAGCTGCTTATTCCTCCCTATTAGTTCTACCACACTTAACCTTTCTTTTGCCTCAGTCCCCACAGTTTCTTTATTAAACATCATAATGTATGCTTATGAAATGACAGTGGGGACACATATATTGTCTATTCACCTTCTCATTTCAGCTCTGGCTGAAGTATTTGGTATGTATATGATTGACATTTTGATTCCCACATGCATCTGATAAGCTTCCTGCAAAGATACAGGTACTTTTTTCTAGCTATTCAACTAATCCAGCCAGTTGGCCCACTCAGTAATTACTGTAATGGTCTTTTAATTCTTATTGGGAGTAGCAGATAATTTATATTCTTGTTTGGAGAGAAATCTGAAAAATCATTTACTTACATAGAGATTTTGACTGAAACTTTTAGCTTGCAAGGCTATTAAGCGTCATGTTTTTTTTTCCTTAGCTACGAGGATATTTTGTACATGGTTGAGTACCCCAGAACGGAATTTAATACATTCCTGTCAAAACACTCTATCAGCATTTAATTTTCCTCTTGTTTATTATATCTCCATAATAACAACTAAGTGGTATCTTGTGTGTGAGGTGTTCTTCGTATATATTACTACAGAGAGTATAGCAGCTGTATGCACTAATAGAGATCTAGCAAATCCTAATATTAGATTTTCTGAAAAAAAACCCCACTCAGTTCCCATCCTTATTTCTATCACTAATTTACCAGCATAGGATATCAGGTATGCTTTCTTCTTTAGTCACATTGAAATGCCATCTGAGTAAACGTAATAGTACTTAAACTAATTACCTCTAAGCAATATAAAATTAACACATTAACTTATTACTTGTTAATGAAAAATTAAGTTTCTTTATTGCTTTTTCTTCAGTACAGTTGATGTGACCTCTTGCGATATTTTAAAACAGTGTAAGAATTAATTGGCGCCTCATCCGAAACAAAGTAAGGTACCAAGCAGTATTTGGTCAACAGAGAAAGCCTGCTTTATGGAAGAAAAATCCTTTGAATGTAATGTAATACAAAAACTATACCCCTGATTCAGTATATGCCTGAATTTTAAAATTTACAGCTACACAGATGCTCTGTTTCTAAGAAAACATCTGCTGTTTTGTCCATTGTCAAAGAAAGGACGGACTCTGCACTATGTGCTTTTCTGTTCTGTCTGACATGCGTAGTTCTTCTTTTGCAGTGTTTCCCAATACAATATGTGCTCATTTGTTCCAATGTGGTGATATGTAATTATATTATTGTACAGACATGGAGAAAATGGGACCTTGTATATGTTAAACAATGACTGTCTAGGTGGAGGTACTATTTCTATTCCCTTTGCATTAAGACAGAGCCCTACATAAACGTCTTCTAAATGTATACGTTTTATTGTTACAGAAGCATTGATAATCTTTGAAACCAGGTCTCCAGAAAAGACGTAGCCAGTTCCTGAACAAAAAGGAGGGTAATTGGCACCTGGGTATTCTTTTTCTGATATGTACCATTTACTTTTTTGATTTCGAATAGGCTTATGCCCCACAGACAACCTGTGAAATAATTTTGTGTAGTTTTAGGTTCTTTGGCAGATGCAAACAGAATATATTTATTCATCTAGGTAGAACAAAGGGAAGCAAGTGAGCACAAAAAACTTTTGGACAGAAATAATATACATACGTAATTATGAGGCTGGGCAAGGTAGTTGTTTAATCAAATAATTTGTTTCCATAGACTTTCTGACAGACTGTCACAGGGACACTAGATGATGAAGCCACACACCCACCCACACCCAGTTTAAGGCTGTTTACCACCTCACAGCACAATGTGACCTTAAGCTCTTGCTACACCTAGCCAAAGACCTAGGTCTGGAACTCAAAAGCATAGGTCTTTTTCATATCAAGTTTTAAAGCCTGTTGTGGTTTAGGCCGAATCCGCTACTGGGGATGTGGGCACCCCAGATGGGACCTACAGATGCTCCCCTCTACCCCTCTTCAAAGAGAGAGGCAGAGTAGGGAAAAAGAGACTTATGAGTTTAGAAGGAACTAAACTACTTTAATGAAATATTAAGAATAAAATAAAAGGAAGAGTCCTCCTCAGACGTCGGCCATTGAAGGAAGAGAGGGCTGGCCCTTTGATCCATCAGCTTTTATACTGAGCACGAGGCAGATGGGATAGAATACCCTGTTGGTCAGTTTTGGGTCACCTGTCCTGTCTGCTCCTCCCTGCAGGTGGGACACCACTATGCTTTTCCGCTTCTGCCCTTCCAACGGGGCAAATAACAAAGTTGGTTGGCCTTGGCTGTTATAGCAATAAGTATAAGCAAGAGCCTCTCTGCACACCATGCCTGGGCATCAGCTATAAACATAGGTCATACCACTCTGAGAGAGGGAACATTGTCTGCACAATATGCAGTTAATTTGAGTAGTTAGAAGAGGCCGAGCTAAGAAGCAAAGTTACTGAACAAAATTGGTCCTGTTTCACCTCAAGCCAGGATGTTGCCCATTTTGAATATGAGATTGTGTTGTGCTGTTCGTATACAGATACCCATAGAAAACCCAACAAAGAGAGACCTTAACAGGACTTTTAGACCAAAAGTTGGCCCAAAACAGTATCAGTTTTGACCAAGTAGTTTCTGACAAATGTCTGCTTGTTCCTTTCCAATCTGTACTTAAATAATTAGACCCCATAACTTTCCTAAACATCTATTTAATGTCTCATTACTTTGCCTGTTTCCCTCACCCAAACTGATATTCCCATACTACACTTCATTACTTCTTGAAGCATTGAAAACAAATATTCTTTTTATCTGTGAAGAGCATTTGGTGACTTTTACCTTGTCCCTTCTCAGATGTCACTTATATCCCCAGTTCTGATATGTTTTCTGAACTTTTAACCACTTTTATTCCTCTTCAGTTCTCTCCAATGGATTGATATCTCCCCAAACGGACAATGGAGACTTATTACTTCAGGTGAAGTCTAGCACTTGGAGAGTAGAATGGAAGGATTACTTCATGTGTCCTCCAGGCTTTCTCCCTGTTAGTACACTCTGAGAAAACATCTGTCTTTTTTGGAACTCTTAGACTGCTGATCCACATGATCTGGTATTACAATAACTGGTATCGCTTGGGACCCTCTTCTACATGACTGGTCTTCTTAGCCAATATGCTACCTTTTTTCTCATTGTCTCAGATCATTTTCACTTTACCAATCACAACCTTATTATTTTAGTACATTATTCCAAGCCTCTTGTGAAGCCCTGGTCAATGTAGAATTCCATTTGCATAAGAAATCACTGCAAAGTAGTCTTTGAGACTGGTTTTCTAAACATTTATATAATCCCCTCATGGTATTTTCATCTGCACCATAGATCCTTATACAGTGATTCTGCCTCACTCACTAACAACAGTGACAAGCACCCTGTCATTAGATCCTTAGCTGCTTATCCAAAAAGTGCAAGTATATTTTCCCCTTATTTCTGACAAAGCAATAAATATCTTCAGTAAGCTTGCAATGCTTTTACATAGATTGCAGAAGTTTTGTAGTTTCCATTATAGTCACTTAGGCCCTCTTCTGAGTTTGGCTTAAGAAACCTGTATCGTCATTGTGTCAGCCATTGTGACTATAGACAGAACACTATCCACCCTATTAGGCCAAAATGAATATTTCTTATTTGTACGCTAAATCACAGAAGATATTTGACATATCACTTCATGTAATGATTTAAAGGCAGAGTTACTTGTACTGAAGCTATAAATACTCTCATATGTCTAAGCAATGGCAAAATAGATAAAAAATTCCCACATATAAAACTTTTTCTAGTTTACTTGATGTGAAGGGTTTTGTAATGATGCCATCTTGTGACCATAGTGCAAATGACACTGTCTAGAATTGCAGCAAAATTTCATTTTTTACGTATATTTTAGACTCAGGCAGCCAGTCAACAGACAATGCTTGGATCGAACAGGCAGCAGGTAGTAGTCCTTGTCCCATTTCTTTGCTTGACCAAAATCTGTTTCCCCATGGTTAGGTTTTCATCAAGTGGCTGGGTCTTCAACAGATACTCCAAAGAGAAGGTGACAAACACAACTCCCAATAGTTTCTGAGTATTAAAGCACTCCCATATTTGCATATGTGGAACTGTCACTAGAATTTTCTTGAAGAAGTGTACCTCATATAGAGCCTTCTTTCCAGTTTTATTTATTAATTTAAAGATACCATTTTAACATTAGGTAAACTAGGTCTCTGCAAGGATGTTCCCTCAGTACACACAACTACCTCAAGTATAATCTGAATTTACTAGTGTATATAACAAGACATGAAGATAGGGGAGCGGGAGTACGAGGAATTAAATTCAAAATTTGGAATCATCAGAGAGAGAGTTTATATTTTAAAACAGTTGATGCTAGTAGTAGGCTAATGGGAGCCGTTTGCAGAACATACTTGCTCCATTGATCCTCCACCCAGAGGTGGCCCCATTATGAATTAGCTATTTTATACTCTATGTACTCACACATCCATGCAATTGTTTTCTTAAATGTACCAAGACAATATGCAGAAAAAAGTAGCTGAGACATCGGTTAGAACCAACACATTAGTTAAAACTTCATTTCATGAATCTTAAACTAAGTCATGGGCACAAGAATAAAACTACATCAGTTTTCTTTAATTTTAGTAAAATTAGTAAAATTAAAAAATGGCTGAGTTTTTATAGGAATTAGGATAAATTAGAATATAATTTTAATATATTAGGGATGTTTTGCTAATTTATATTTTATAATTAAAATTTCTGAAAATAACGAGTTACTTAGATCAATTACAGCAAAAATTAACATAAATATAATTATCGGTGTTTATGTGTGGGTAGTTCATAAACAACTAGTCTTCAGGACTAGTGCCTCCTAATGCCTTATGTGGTTTCCTGTAAAAGTTGCAGAATGTTCAAGTCTTTCTTCCCCTTCCTCTTGGTTAATCGTGAACTTGTATAACTTAATTCAGCTAAAAATGACATTTATAAAGCTTCATTATTTGCTAGACCATAAGCTCCTTGTTCTGCAGCCACAGGGGGACATGCATACGGAAAGGCTTGAGCGCTTCTGTTCAGCAGTTGCTGGCTGTAATTCAAAGGGCTTGGTCACTGCAGGGAACAGGAATGTTTCTTCACAAGTGTAACCGTGTGGGTCTCATGCTCTGTCCTACATGCTTTCACCACAGGGAGTCAAAACACAGAAGAGGTAATCTAGAACCCCTTCCAGCTGGGAAGGCATTGAATGAGCTCTCTCCTCTCCTAGATATGGTGCTACCTTCGTCTCCTATGGTTGCCGCCACATTTTTGTAATGTCACACTTATGCATCAGGCATGAGCAATGCACGCTCATCAGACCTTCAAAAGATGAAACAGAAATGTTACCTCGTTTGCATATTCTGACTTGGAGGTGAGTTTAGAGGTGAGATGGATAGAAGCTGTCAGCCTTTCCCAGACAGGGACTGCTGTGAGCATGTCCAGAGGCACTACACAGAGCCCTTGAGAAATCTCCTCAGTGAAAACATAGACACCAATGGATTTTTCAGGTGCTGTGGGGATCGACTGAAGTTTAGTTGAAACTTGCAGTCTTAACTGTACACGTCTGAATTTCACCTTAATCTTCCTTTATGCTATCCGTGTTCTGTTGCATTTAGTAAAATACTTTCACTATCTAAAGCCACGTTTTATTTCAAGGAGACCAAGGTGATGTTGATCACCAGAGCACTGGGGCTCCCAGGATTGCTGAGCAGGATCTATCTGATCCAGGCACAGGTTTTACAACCTAGATTTTCAAGTTTGTGGTTCTTTTTTAAACATTTACATATAAGCCCCCTTAAATGTAGGGGAGGGATCACCTTCATTTAGCACTGAAACCCAGGTAATCATAATGGACTGAATGATAAGCATAAAGAGGAATCGCTTTTCTGGCACTCATGCCAACGTTCAGGTTGCACAGAATAATGAACGTTTCACTTGTATGGAAAAGCTTTGTTGAAATCCTTGACGAGTTATACTGGTGGTTATATATGTAACTAGTGCAAAGTAGAACTAATACTATTTCGATAGGTCTAACAGGTATTCCTCTGTAGTAGCTTAATCTTACCTGGGCCTCTAGATGGTAGTATAATACCACTAATATTAACAGGGACGTGGTGTATTGGAATAGGAGTGTTTTCACTTTTACCACTGGCCAATACCCAGCTCATGTTACAATATAGTCATAAAATCCATGTATTATCACTTTCCATAAAACTAGCTGGTAGTTCCAGTTCAGGTTTAATTGGAAAACTGTCTGGTTTCCACTATCTGAATTTACATTCTTATTGGCCACGACAGCCAAATCATTATTTCCTAGCACAGGTTAGGGTTAAAACACTCTACTCTAATGAAATAAGATTTTTTTAATGTTCCTTTAGAGGAAAAAATTAAAATTGTTATTTTAGTCCGGCACCTAAACAAACATCACTTTTATGTCAGCAATCTTTAAAAAATAGCCTTGTGGGAAAATTAATTCTGAGAGGACTTAGTATGTATCATACAGTCTTTTAAGTACATATTATTGTAGTATTTTAAAATTGCTTTCTTGTTCTGCTCTTGGTGTTTAGACTATATACCAATAAAGTGAAGAGTTCATAATAGATTTATGCATAAATTATGTCATGAAGTATTTATGTGTCTATTATAATAAACAAGGGGGTTTGATGACTGAGCTGATCGCATTGAAATGACGTAATGATTATTTTTGATTCATACTAAGTTTTACTTTCTATGGACAGAGTTGCTGAGTTGGGAAACTAAATATTCAAAATCACGTTTACAAAGCTTAAAGAAAGCGTAGTTTTCTAGTCATTAAGGATACCACAATAGATAGACTGAAACTTTATCAAGACACTGTGCACAGCACAGTGTACCTAAAATAATGAGATATTTTTCATCTCTCTGATCACCTCCGAAACTGGATTTTGAAATGAAGGATAAGATACCCTTTTCTTTAGGCAACAGCATTTGCGGTGGAAATGCATTCTTAGCATGCTGTCTGCCTCATGAGATGCTCTTGACTGGACTGGAATTCACGATACAGGAATTACGTGAACTTGTTTAAAAAATGTAGTTAGTTCTTAGTTTTTAAAAAAATAAAGAGGGTTTAATCCACAGTTTTCTCAAACATAAGACATATAACTGCAAAAATCTATCTAGCTTTGTCTAGAAGTCAGATTCAATGCCTTTTGAATGATGTTTATATGTTGTTCCTGTACTCTATAACTGTCTTGGGTTCTACGCTTCTGAAGATAACCAAACATCAAGTAGTCACAATCCTGAAAAACAGATACACTATAGTGCAACAGAAAATAGAAAGAACCTGTTAAATCAAGTTAAATAGCAACATAGTCTCCTAAAATAAAATCTTTTGTCCTGAAGGCAATAAACAGAAAAGCAAATGATCAGACGACTTCAGCCACTGAAAATATTGGGCTTTCAAACACAAAGTTAAACCAGTATTTCCTTGACAAATACTCAGACTTTTTCACCACAGTACTGGATTACATTATAATGTTTTAAACATAACCTTATGACAGCTACTGGGAAATTATGCAATTAACAGAAATTGGAATTTACGGAAAAAAATTATGACAACATATTTGATATATATAGCTGAACTAGGAAAGCAATAATATGTGATGTTCTAAAATTAGTATATGAAGTGGGTGATAACCTGTTAATTTGGGGATTATTTGCATTCTTCAGTTATGTTCTCCCTGTGTATCCTACTGATTTTTGCTTCAGCAAATAATGTAGCAGCTGAAAAAAAATGCGGCTGAATTATTTAATAGGAATGACCTCCCCAAGGCAAGTACAGAAAGAAGCATTTAGACCTGCACAATTTTTTTTACTGAGTTCTAATATTCTTCCATTTGCTACCATACCTTGAGCTCTTATAACATTTTCACTTGGGTTTATAATTCAGTTCTGCACTTCCGAATACTATTGCACGTAAGTCTATTATATATAAATAAAACATAGTTTTGAACTGTCATAGTTATTTTTTCATAATGTAGAAGTAGCATATATGTGGCAGCAAAAGGGAAACTACACTCAGTAGCAAAAGCAGTGGAAAGCAAAATTTATTAATACTGCATATAGACTTTGCCAGTTTTTAGAACAGTGCTTTGTTTTGTATTTCCCTTGCAATCAAATTTTCCAGGGAAAAAAAAAGGCCACCATTCTCTGCTAACCTCAAATGATCAAGTAATATAAAAAAGGAAGAATAAACAAAAGACTCCAACGCTAGAATTTTGTGACCACTTGCAAATTTCTTCCTTAGTTTGAAAGCAAAGAGATATTTTCAGAAGTTGCATTTCTATCTGAAATACCACATACTCTGGTAGTAGGAAAGGGGATAGAGAATTGAGATCTGATACAACACCTGAGTGTGCTAAAATGAAAGATAAACAGGTCACTCTAAACAAAGGACCAAGACCTTTGGAAAACTTAAGACAACATTTTAATATAAACATGTTTATTTTTTATGGTTAGGGCTGATGTAAGTAAAGTCTTATGGAAGTGATAAAGTATTCTACTGTTTTGTATATATGTATATATGGCAAAAATAAGAATTAATTTGAAGTTTCTGACTCTAAATTTTGATGAAAGAAGCATATGCTTTTTACAAGCTGGTTATTCACTTTGCGTGTGCATGTAGGAGAGTCCTTTAATTTGTCTGTTTTGGTGCTATCTCCATGGTCTTAGAGAGGAACTTTTCCCTCCAAAACAAGCTGACCAGTGAAATGAACCTGGTTTTCATACATCCCAGAGGAGTGTGCCTCAGTTACCAGAACAATACATGCACGCTCACTTATGTTTTTTCCTCTTTTTTTTCCTCTATTGTAGGGCTGCAGAGGGGAAAAAATAATTTTCAAATAAATGTAAAAGGTTTTGATCATTTATTGGTGCATTTGAAAATAATTTTGAAAGTGGATAAGGTTGCCAGGAAATTGTCAGCACTAGTGAAAATGATTGAGGCCTATTCATGAAATCCCGTTTAGCCAAATTCCCTCTAAGGGTATGGTATGAAAGAATGCTGGGTTTGGCCCTCTTTTTCTTCATCTCTCATTTCTGAAGTGTGGGAGAGAATCATATTGCTAACACGGAAAACAACTTCTTATGCTCAGCTACTCCAAGACCACAATTTAAAATAATGCTTATGCTTTCCTTCATTATAGAGGTTTCCGTAGTCACTGTATTTCCTTACAGAAATAGTGACATCCTAAGTTATTTATTCCCTTTTTCGTAAATAATAGTAAACGGTTCTTCTGATAGGCAATTCAGATTATTGCTTAGAAGTTCCATCAAGTTACGGATGCATTAAAGCGCAGCAGGAACAAAATATCTATCACCTCAGTGCTCATGATGTGTCCAAAAAGCTTGGATATTTTAATAGGCTGTAAAATATTTTGTCACTGGAAGTCACTTTCACAATTCGCTATGTGACAAATTATTTAACTGTTGCCAGTCTTTTCTCAGATATCAAAGGCATTAATTAAAATGCAATTGCATGCACTTTCTTGACGTTTGCATCGGTTTCCTCCCATCCTCTCATAAGCAGAAATGTATGGTGAAGAAATCCCTCCTCAGGTGGACTTCAGCAAGCAGGGTGAGAACTAGTTTGACAACCTCTTGGAATAACCCTGAAAAAAATGTCACGCAAGCATTATTTAAGCATTAAGGTTGTGTCTGTGTGTGTATGTCTGAAGATATTAGGTAGGATATGGAACTAGTAAAACTATTATTTGAGTCAACTACGTTTTCATTTTCCTTAGGCTTCTGCTTACAGCCTTCCTGTTCTTCTTCCAATTTCGATTTAACCTTTATGACTTGTGTAAGAATATTTATTTGAAGTTGAAATCCTAACCTCTGTTAAGAGGATACAGCATGCTCCAGGAACAGTGGTCCTAGAATTTTTTTAATTTGATGTGGAAAAAAAAACCACCCAAAAGATCTCTTTTGTGCATATATAATAAAATGTGTAAGCCCCTCTACAACATAATACATAAACTTTATTTCCTACCTGTCTTACTGCATTGTGACCTAATATACTTTACATTAGCTATTACTTCTGCAAATTCTCATTTTCTCTGTCAAATGATGCATGAAAGCTAGAATCACTACAGCTTAATGGAATAAGCCTCTTATCAGTGCTATATATCAAAGACATCCCTCTCTGAACATCTAAGGACAGAAGGATCACAAGTTCTAAAACAACTTCAACAGAATTCACAATAGATCACTGGGTTCGAAGTTTTGCCCCAGCTGTTTACTTTTCCTTTGCTGTGGAGACCGTGGTCAGTGTTATGGTGTTATTTGCTCTTTACAGGCTTAAGTATGTAGGAGGTCTGCATAGGGTTATTGCTAAGAAATGATGTTAAGAGGGATTTCTCCGTTCCAAAGAAGCGCTCTACTTGTCTCTATTAGAGAAGTTTGAAAAAGAAAAGAAAAAAAATGCATATTTGAAATAATTTATATAATAATATCAATAATCGATATAACAATATCAATAATAATATGAATAATATAGTAGTAAATAACTGATATAACAGGTAAGAAAGAGGCTGCAAACAGTTTTATGAATCCAAAGCTGTGGTCATAGAGGCTATGCCCAAAAAACAGAAGCACAGGTTTGGGGTAAGCTACAAAAAATGATGAGGCAGGAGAGGAGAGAGAAAGGGAATTCAAGCCATGACTACCTTGACCTGGACTGAATACCTCTGCATCTCTTCTGAGTTTGTGGTAACAGTACTTGGTAGATGTAAGGCAGACAGGACGATTCAAGTCCCATCCTGGAAAACAAGAGGCAAACAGGTATATGAATGGTTGTGTCCTTGCTTAACAAAAAGCAACTAAAAAGCATTCCTAAGGTACTTTTGGAGATGGGGGGACTGTGTCCAGAACTGTGCAAAAGGTTCATAATAGAACAGTGAGAGTCAATTCAGAAAACATTTCATACATGTCCTCTTCTTGCACAATGTCTGAAGCCAAAATTCAGTTTTCATTTTCTTAAATCATATCATGCTTATAATGTTACGGGAGAAAGTGAATTTGACTAAAAGTGTTCAGGTGGCTGCCAACTATTACTTCCTTTTCCAAAGTCCCATTTTGATTATAAAGCTGCATCTTAGCTAGATCATCTAAGTATATGCAGATTTAGCTTATACAAACTCTATGCTTCATCATCTTAGTTGCATCCTCTTTTGGATTCAGTCAAGCGGTATTTGATTTTTCTCTCATGAGAAAATCTGTGAGCACTTAAGCTATAGGATCCAGCAAAAAAATTAATAAGAAAACAAAGACCACAAGAATAAGAATGTATCTTAGGTTTTTCTCATCCATTTCATCCAGAGAGTACAATAAAAGGGAGAAATGAACACATGAAGCATTAAACTAGATTTACACAGGAAGCTTTTGAAGCTTCCATCACTGAAAAACTTTAAGAACAAATTAGATGAACTTCAGCCAGGAGTGTTAGCCTGCTTTAGAGAATGAGAATTCCCCTGATGATCTCTGAAGGTCTCTTTCTGCCCCATTTTCCTGCAATTTCTAGAATATACCCATTTACAAATAGTTAGGTGATTTAGGATCTCTTAAAAAGAAAACCAGACAAACCCCAACAAAGAGCTTACAAGTATACAAAACACTCAGTAAGACCTGTTTTATTTATTTTCCCCTCCTCAGGATAATTTATTCTCTTCAATCAAAAGATTCAGGGTTTCCATTAATTTCTGAGATCTTTATGCAAGTATATGACCTTGTGCCTCATATTCTAATAATAATTGATCTAAGTCACACAAAGAAATCTGCACTAAGTCTTCAGTTTTCTTTATATTGACTTTCATATTCTTCATACTTCATAGGGCATGTGCCTTGTCTTGAGAAAGTGGCTCTGCACAAAAAATAGCTTATATTTCAGAACAGTTCATTCTTATTACTTCAACCCAATTTTGTTGTCATTTCCAGGTCTTTCTATGGCATTGTGTTTATCTGGGATGATTTTCTCTATTGTCAGATTTCAGCAGCTTTGAGGTGAATCATTTCAGTGAAACCTGACCAAGTGTGGGAGCTGCTAAAAATTATTTGCATTTTTTAAGAAGCTGGACAAAGAGATTTGAAAAAGCTCCTGCTGTTGCAGCATGTAACACTAGAAGCCTGTGTTTATGAGTATTCAGCTCACAGGTGAAGCAGCATGAGCAAGAATGGGACATAGATGAAAAAGTGCTGACAGATGGCAGGTATACCACCTTCTTTCCCACATAATGAAGGGGCTGTACAGCTGGAGGCACAGAACTAATATTAACTCATTTCTTTCTTTGTGAGGCCATGAAGGTTTTATTTTTCTAACACTTTATTTCCAGTGGACTTCATAATGACATGCAATTTATTTAAAGAGCCTTGATTATTGAAGGTAAAAAGAGCACTGCCAGTAGCATGCTATGAACCTAAATCACATGCGCCCATGCTAACTAGTATGTTGTATGAAAAGTAACTCAAGAACGCCTCGACTATTTAATGACACTTTCAAATTCCGGTTCAGCATTTCAAAATCCCAGTTCTGAGGAGCCTTAGCTAAAGATCTACATATGATGTTACAATATACATTTCTTCTTGGTTTGTTGCAGTTTATCGCAAACAAAATTATTTTCCTTCCTTTTGCTCATCAGTTGTTTGCAAATAAACTTCTCTTAGCTGTACTATTTGATGAAAATGTTTATCAAACATTTTGAATTAATAATACCTGTCTGCATAGTTTTCGCAGCTACTCAAACAGATGCAGTCAAAATCTAGGCCTCGCTTAATCAGAATAAGGATGGAAGGGTCTGACACAACATGATTTGATTATTTGGTTCTGATTCTTTCCCCTGGATCCTCATGAGAAATATGAATTTGGAGGGTCAAGATGAATACTAACTTAGGGAGATATATATATATATTCAGTTGGGTTGAACAAAAGAAGTTGAAAGTGATGGGGTCCTCAGGTGACTGTCCTCTCTGGGCATCCTCCCCAGTGCAGCAGGTGGTTCCCCCATAATATTTCTCCTGCAGTAGTTATATAGTATTCATCAGGACCCACTCAGATTCCCTATGGGTAGTTCCTGCTTATAATGCTATTAGCACTGATTGGAGGATGTTTTTATAAGGGGCAGTTGTTGCACACGAGTTGTTGTTTAACTTTGTACTCACATATATTGAGTCCTGTAGTGTAAAACAAAAAGCTACAACCAAAAGGTGAGGAAAAAGGGAAAGAAGGGGTGAGTCTCACACCAACAGCGATCATTTCGCATGAGAACTACCATAACACTATTGGAATTTTCAGGTGCGAGGCCATGAGAATAACAGCATGAGAACAGCCACAAAATGCGCTACTTTGGGAAGGAGGCAAAATATGAAATTATAGGACTTGTCTGGATTCCTTCCACAGTGCTAGCCAAATAATTGAAAACCTGAGCCAGGTGTCCCACAGCCTAGGGAGAATACAGGTCCCTACAGATCCCAAGCGCCTGCCTTTCTATTCAGACTTTCTTTGATTTTCAGTGGGTTGTTTAAAACTCATGCTAGTGCCATTGTGCCAAGGAAATGAGCAGAACCATTTCAAAGGATGTTTGACAAGGGCTGACTCAATGAGCTAATCTTTTTTGTGTGATTTATGGAATCAAATCCAGAATCTTTAAACCTGGTGGTATAAATGATATCTTTGTATTCATGAAAAGGTGCAGATTCCTGACTTATCCAGGACATAAGGTATGTCTTTCATTTTTTTCTTCAAAGTATCATGACTTGCTCAATATTATATTATTTTTCAGTTTTAAAAGTTCTGAAGCAAAGAGCACTATATGCTGATGCTATCAATTACACAACACAAAATCAACACTTTATCCTATAGGATCCAAAGTCACGTATAACCTATGCAATGAGGATCTGTAAAGTAAACATTCGAGAATAATGCGACCTGATTACTAACCAAGAAAGGCTGAGAGTGATCACAGATACTAGTAATAAATATCGCAATGTTTCCACTATGTTTAATGATTACTTTTTCTGTAGTCCAAATGTAGACAAACATATTTGTTATTTCTGATATTTTTTTAAATGGAATTCATCCCTCCCCAGCCCTGTTTTCCTGATTACTTACTCATGTTCCTTTCTTTCTCTTGTTATGGTTAGCATTCCTTTCCATTGTGATCACATAGATAATGCTTATTCGTTATGTTTATTATTTGTACTTTAACAGAAAAGTCTCAATGATCAGCAGTTAGGTATAAGTTGATAAATGTTCTAAAATTATAAAATATATTTTTCACCTTTTATTTAATGTCAAATAACACTTTAATTGCATATAACATAGAGATCCCAGAACTAAATGGATAAGAATGTCCACAGAGGTGTTCACTTGCATTAATATAACTGAAGTACAAGTTACGTTTCTGTGTATATAGCACAGGTTTAATTTTAACTGCAAATAGGCATATTGTGAGGCATGTTTTTTGTTTGCTTGTTTTTTGGTGTTTTTTTGTTTGCTTGCTTTTTTTTTTAAAACCAGAAAATTACCTCAATATGGCAAATTGTGGTGGGGGGAGGGAGGAGGAACCTGTACTTTGCATATAATAATAAGCATACCCGATCATAAAAATCCTTCGGAATTTGAGTAACAAGCCAATCAGCAAAAACCTTACAAGAGGATAAGACTATGGTCTGAATTGTTTCTAGTTATTGAGGTTATTTGAGTTCAATTCTAGGTGACAAAAAGAATACTGTGGATTAAATAGGAGTCTTGTTTGAAATGTATCGCAACCCCTAGGCTTTTTCGGCTATAACTATGACATTAACCCCTTGATTAATTGTCTCTCATTTTGTGACAACTGAACCATTCTCACAACAGTGACCACAGGTCTGTGCCTGCTTCCTAAACAAAACCTGTTACCCTCCTGCCTTGCCCCAGGTATGCAGTCAGTGCACGTATCTAGAATCTAGAAATAAGGAGTATTGATATAACAACTGCTGTTCCTTTCCCAAAGTGACTCACTGCAGTGACTAAACAATGACTTTAAAAATCAAAGGGAAAAATAGAGGCGTTCTTTGTCTCTGCTGTATCCCTCTGATTTCAGTAGATATTTATCAGAGGACTCAGAATCAAGGACTGGTGGAAATTAACTGAGCCAAAGTTGGAAAAACAGTTACAAGTTAGCCATCTGAGCTGATTCCAACCTTGCAAAATTAAAACAAACAAGCAAATAAATAAGCAAAACTGAAGACAGTGGATTTCCATTGCTTTATACAGGTGAGTTTGGTCTCAAGCGCCCAATGCCTCATTGGTATCACAGTGTGTTATCACTTAATGCCTGTGCATAGAGATTAGAAAACACTGGCATTTTCTGTCACTTCACAGAAACATAAATTCTTATTTCAGATGGAGGGTCAATGGGCAATGAAGCCTGAAAGGACAGCAGGGTGAGAGAGCAGCAAGAGAAATAGGTGACAGCAGGAAGTAAGAGAAAGCAGCTTGCCCTGGCCAGACTCTTGCTCCTCTGCTACCCTTCTTTTGTTATCTGACATACTACCTTCTGCACTCTTACTATCATTACGACTACCCTTCTTTTTAACCCCAAATAATCTGTGGGTTATCTGGGAATGGGAAAGTTCTACTTTTCTCTGAACTCTGGTACCAAAAAAGTGTGGATTAGGAAAAGGAAAATGAAGGAACCAAATTTATGGTTAGTTCTGACAAGAAAGAGCTTTCTGTGGTCACTGAGCATGGCACAATCACTCTAAACAAAGTATGATATGCCTTAATTTTTATTCCTAAGTGTACTAACATGCATGTCTACCCAGGATGACAATTACTAATACCTGTAAACAATAGAGAATGCTGTATTATTTGTTGTGATTACATTTATAACTCTGAACAACCACTGATGGAATTGCCAAAGCAAGCAGATTTTATTCTTCCTCCATGTTCATATAGGCCTGATTTCCTCAGATGCTGACATTTTATAAATGTCATAGTTTATGAGGAAATAATAAAACCTCAGACAACACCACACAACAGTGACCTTTAGCTGAGGGATTGCTATAAGTTCTTAAGTAAGCTCAGTAAAGAAATTCGAGGTGAAAATTCAGGTTCTAGTAAGTAATTGAGGACTTCAAAGGTCACAGATTTAGCAGAAATTCTGTCTGTGAGTCAGAGCCAGCAATACCCTTTTTTTTTAACCTATTGTTTGTGATTTAATTTTGCAAATGACCTGCTTTAGCTAGATATTATAAACAGCTTTGATTGAAAACTTGGAATTTTCTTTATTATTTGGAACTGAATTTGTTTACCGTCACCAGTCTAATCAAACCCAACAGCATTTCCAGTATTAATGTTATTGCTTAGGAAGCAGATTTTTGTGGATAAGTTTCCGTGACTATTTCTGGCAGATACTTAACAGGTACATGTTTCCATTTAATAAGCGATTCCAAAAACATAGAGAAAAATGTGTTTTGTTCATGTTTAGAAAAGATTATCAGAACTGTTTTGAAGACATTTAAGTGCTATCACAGCTTGAATATGTGTCTTGAAATTTGATACCTTGGATTGGTCTCTTAAAATTTAAGGAAGAGTTCCCCACTACAAGGAATATCTATTGCTCTTTCCATGAAAAATCATCCAACAGTTAAGTTATGGGTCTCCAAAGGGCGCCATCCACTCCCCCTCTCCAAAACAGGGAGAGAAAAACCAAAATGTTCCTCCATGCTCAGAGGTTTATTTAATTTTGGGAACGATATCATTTGGAGATTCTATCTTTGCTGACAGTGCTCAAGCCTACCACATCTTCTAGGGGCCTATGCACATGTATCCCAGAAGAATTACACAGGTGGTTATTCCCTAGACTTCAAGAATTGAGCAGAGTGTATCAGCGTAGTTCAGTTTATACTTCCTAAAAAAAGGGAACTGAACTGAACACACAATGGCAACCTAGTTAGATTTTTCTAATAAGACAGATATTAAACCATATCTCATTGCTCAGAAAATTACATCTGAAGCTGCATGAAATGTGAAGCTATAATAATCAGAAGCAGCACAATGAAAAGCCATCTAAACAGTTAATACTTAAGCCAAAAATGAGTATGTGTAGAAAAACAAGAAATAAAATTCAGTATATTTAAGTATGTAGGTACTTCAAGTGTATTTTACAAGTAAGTCAATGAAGTGCAGACTTATAAGTGCAGTGATAATACTACAAAGGCAGAAATAGTCACTGGTTTTCTGTGTGCTGCATTTGAAATAAGAGGAGGAAGAACTATACAATCCCTGTAGCACAAGTGACAGGAGACAGCTTCTTCCAAAATTAAGTATTACTAATCTTGGAAAAAAGCCGAGAAGATATCCAATGTAAATTAATATGTTTGTTGCAACAACAAAATTTCATAGAGATTGGTGACAGCAGAAAATGTGAATGACAGGTTACTATTACAGGAGAGTTGTAATTGGTTGTTCAAATGCTCTGAAAACTTAAGTTGTATCTTTGGGATGGAATAATATTATACAACAGGAAGTTTGAAATATACTCAGAAGCTATCCTGGATAATCACTTCAGTGTGAGCCGATATGACAGTTGTATATCTTTAAGTGTTATTGAAATTCTGGATATATATATAAAAAAAAAGATGTTTTCTTGCCTGTTGTTGTGGATGGGGTCATGCACTTAACTCACAAGAGAAAAGCTACAATATACGTTATTGATATAAAACAGTGAGTAAACAAAGTTCAATGGTAAATGTGACAGTGGTTTAACAAGATTCAATGGCAAGGTACACTTGGTTATTTACTGCGTGGAGGACAGGGTCAGACAAAACTGTCAGGGAAACCTTCCCATTGAGTCATGAGGTTCAGAAAGGACCCCCTTGCTTTATAAACTCCTTCTCAGAGAGGAGCCTAGATGCATCTGGATCCAATCCTAGTCCTAGACTTGGTCAATGGTTTATGTCTAAAGGATTATATATGCACAATCACTTTTAAGATATCATCTTAGTGAAGCTTCAAAATTTAGGATATTACTAGTCACTTTCTGAAGATCTGTTGTGGCAAGGAATCTCTCAACCTCAAGGAGTAACCTGGAGAGGCAGCCCTACTCCAGGGGTGAGCCTGGCGTGCAGCCCACTGCTGTGCAGGAGAGCTCAAAGGGCTCTTGAACTACTCACTATTTATGGGGGTAAGATAATTGACTCATAGTCATATCTGCAAACCGAGCGCAGATGTTAATTTCTTCCAAATTTGGCTTGAGTCAGACAGTGACCAGCACTGTGGTTAGGTGGGTGCATTGCCATAAATTAGCCTTTGGCTAGTGTGTTGTTATCTGTCTCCTCTGAATCCACTTTGACCAGATGCATCTATCACAACCGCCACTGGTGGTTATCACTTGAGCAGGGTTACAGGAAAAGGTCAGGTCGGGACAAGGTGGGAGCGGGAGGGAAGCACACCATCACACCTCTATAGGCACCACCCTTACACTCCAATCAAGACTTCTAATAGATTCATTACACACTTTCAGAAAAGAAGTGGCAATAAAGAATATAGTACAAAGAAGTAATTCATATTTGTCTTAGCCTAAGGTTTTAACTTGACTCCGGTCCTAACGCATCTTGATCACAATTGCTGAAATTCCAAAAATCCCCACAATTAACAAATGGTGAAATTGTTTGATCCAAGTCTGAAGCAAGCATTTTGTTGCAAAGTCTGCCACCTATTAAATTACTATCATGCAGGTACCATGTAAAAATATGAGCACCTGCTAGAATGGTATGAATAGTGATACTCCTGAGGCATACACTTGAGAGTACTGTTAAAATAGTAATAATTTTGTAATAGAAAAGGAAGCATTTGAGTAGTTTGGCACTCCTACTCCAATAAACTATACATGTTACTTTTGGTGTGAGCACTCTGGAACTCTCAAAGTAGCACTGCATTTAGGTAAGAACTGGAAAGTCAGGTTAAAAACTTTTTTTGAAAAAAAATATTTCTAGCACACGTAGAAACATCTAATAGTAGGTTACTTGGTAGCTCCATATAGAATTTTTATCATGTTGATGAATTAATGCATTCTCTAAATATTGCAAAAAAACCCAACAGTTGCTTTGCTATAACTGTCTGTGAATTACAGTAGCACTATTTTGTAACAGCATTTATTGCAAAATATCAAAAAAACGTCAAACTTGTCAGTTTCTTGAGTCATATACAATAACCTCCTAATGCCTGAACTGTAGAAAGAAATTTCTTTAAAACTTCTAACTGTGCTAAAAGTTCTTCTTCTAAGTCTTTCACCATTCAAGTTTTATGAATGTCAATTTGTTCAAGCTCACACTTTCAAATTTATTAGATCTTGTTAGTTTTTTGTCAAAAGCCTGGGTTTGAGCTGAGAGGGCTTTTGCATGTCACTGCTGAGTGTATCCCAGGAAAATGACATATCGTTATATCTCAGTCCTCAACTACTTATATATATAATTTATTTTAGAATAAAAGATTCATTGGAAATAGCTAAAACTCAGAGAACATGAAATCATAGGTTTTCCTGTTAATAATGGGAACTCTTGCACTCACATAAAATAATGTGAGAGGAAAAGGCCTATTTTGTATCCAGATATAACTATATAACTTTGTCTCTTCCTTAAATCTTGAAAAAGAAATTTGCTGTTACTGTTACATACTTTTACATGTCAAATCCACACAGTTATAATTATGATTGTGCAATAAACTACATTGCTACTGATAAATTATAAATGCTTTGCCAATGTAAACCTGCATTTTTTTAATTTAACATGCAATGATGATGAAAGACAGCATGAGATTTATCTCTACAGATTTTGCAGTGACTCATTCATAATAACCTTTAATACTCTTCAGAAAAAAATCTGTTAAAAATTAATCTTACTGTCATAGCAAAGAATGTTTTGAATACATGTGGCACATCTAACACCAGTTCATATCTTCACATTTTCTACAATAGTATTTTGCACTTATATTGCACCTCCTACAAAAATAAACTTTAGAAGACCTTGCACACACTGTTGAAGTCAAGTTCATAAAACAACTGTGACTGAATACAGTAATTGCTGGGTATTAGAAATAAGTAAGACATCAGATTTCATATGCAGAGCATCATGTGGAAAATATTAATTAGAAATTATTAGGAACTTAATCGGAGGGTTGTTTAGGAAAGGTCAGTCAAAACTATTTCAAAGAGGAAATGGAAAGAATATGAATGTCTCTGCCCTTCCCTCTTCCATCATTAAGCACTCATTATGAGACATGATTAAGCAAAGTGTTTGAAAACCTGCAACTAGTTGATCACTCAGTCTGTGCAGCAGAAGGTTAAAGACTGTTCTGCATTAGACTGAACCATCTAATGAAAAACTCTGATGAAGATTTTGCACAATGGGAATCTTGTTCTTGAAAAATCCTTAGAGATTTAATTTTCCTCTGTGTGTGGAATTTTTTTTTTTTTTGTAAAGAGAGAAAATGATGAATCTCTATATAAATCATTCATCCCTAAATGAAATCAGCACTGTAAGGTGCTGGGATCAAGAAAGTTAAATTCTCTTTTCAAGATTCACTACTAATAGAACCTGTTCAAGGTATTTCATTATTGCTTCATCAAGACTGAGGGGGGAAAACACCTTGTTCTCATTCTTGAGAAAATCGTGCTTTGCAAAGTTTTGCTGCAACAGCAGAGAAACACTCTAAAGCAGGATCAAGGAGGTCTGAGTTTTGTCAGTGGACCATTGAGAGCTCTTTAGGTGGGGAGATGGAGGTCTGATATACAATTCCTGTTAGGGCTTCTGATTCTGTTTCAGAAGGCTGTGGACATAAGTGGGGATCTCTGCCTATCTCCTCGCTGATCCTTTAAATCCTTCACAGCTTCAGTGATCATCTTTGAGGGTAACTTCGAGAAGTTATTCTTGTTCATAAGAGTTAACGGGTTTCATTGCCCAGTGCATTAGAGCTTCTTTTTTATTGCAAACAAGGCAGAAACCAACTGTCATAAGAACCAACGGTGGGAATATTCCCTAGAAGTAACCTCAGTAATACTTCTGGTTGTAACAACTTCCAGCTGTGTCTTCATCCGCAACAACTTCTAGCTGTGGCTGTAAGAAACACAACCAAAGAAAAAAGGATGTAGTTTGGACTCCTTCCTCAAGAAATGTTTTTAAAAGAGGAAAGCCTTCTATGGCCTGCTACAGGACTCTAAAGTAGACTTCAGTCTACTCAACTGACATCCACCACTGGATAAGTGCATGGTTCACATTTTCTGAGTCTGTGGAAAAGCAATCAGTCCATAAACCTTTTCACATTCTTGATAGCTACCAATCACAAGTCTCATGCATTAAAGCTACCTCAGATCTGATGCTTCCTTTTGCGTTCCAAATNTTAATAGAACCTGTTCAAGGTATTTTGATAGATCTGATGCTTCCTTTTGCGTTCCAAATCTGCTCTCTCCTTGAGCCAAACTAGAGATTTAAATCAGCTCTTCCAATGTCATGGTGTATATTCAGTTATTTCTTGTGGGAGTTACTAATTTCTACACAAAATATGTAAATATGTAGAAAGAAAGAGTAATCATCAAAAGGGAAATGTGTGCTGCTGTCCTGTCCTACTTCCAGGTGCAAGGGAATGTTTTTAACTGAGTTATTTTTATTTTTCATTTTTGTTACAGTAAGCAAATAAACAAACCAAAGCAGTTCAGATTGGCTTTCATTTGGTAACAGTTACCAGTTCAGACATAAAACTAAAGAAAACTGAAAAAAGTTATTGTTAGTTCTTTCACATTATTCTTAGATATTTTGGAAGTATCGTTGTGTAAATGTTAAAGCAGACAGAGTGCTACAAGAAAAACGTTCTTCTGTTCCACACACTGCAATACTGTTATTACATTGATTTTTCCCAGCTTCCTATGGTTCTGAAAACACTTCAACTCATTCATGTTTTAAACATCACACTACATACTCTTCTGACTGACAAGTCTTTCCCCCTGCACATTCCCTATTTGACTTAATACAAAAGTATAATTGGCATGAAGATACTAATAGGGGGAATGCCCTTTCAATAAGATATCTTAATATATTTAAAGAGTTTTAAAAAGTTTCTTTTGTGGAACTTAGCAGTATCTACACATACACTACTTATTAGAAGAATATCTACAGTTACCCCTTCAAAACAGATCTTGGATTCTTTGGCTATCATTCTGGGAGCATCAGGCAGTGACGTACATACACTTATATTTACTGTGCTCCCTTACCACTGCATTTGGGTACACCCCAGTCTTTATATTTATTTGTAAACCTTCTGCAAACTCAGTAATTCCAGTATAAAGGATTGTACACAATAGACCTTGGTTCTGTACAAATAAATACACCAGTTCAAACCCTTAAACAACAACAAGGAAAAACTAAACGCATGCTTTCTGAATTAACACATCTGTTCGTTCTAGAATTATATACAAACAAGAGAAATTATGAAAAGATACAAACTTGGAGTAAAATAATAAGAGAACTTTTTTTCAAATGATGATTAAGCATCCTTCTTCTTGCAGGAAATGTTCACTAACTATTTGCAACCTGCTTATGGGAATATTCCAAAGATCACAGTTTTCTCAGTGCCATCCACCAAATCATACATATTGCAAAATCAGCAAGCAGTAATCAAAGTGTCCTCCTTCAGGTCTATCTCTAGTTGGCCATGTATGGATTTCCAACATGAAACCTAGATTATTTTTTTTTTTAAACCATTGGAACTTTGTTAGTATCAGCTGTGCTATCTCTTTTCAGAGCAAAATATTTACGCCAAGAGAGGCTAAGACCCATCAATGAAACATTAAATACTTAGAGACTCTGCCGTAAATCAGGAGAACTTTTCCTTCCTCTACTACACTTCATGTAAAGTAAAGATTTATAATGTGCCACTAAAAAGATTCTGAATAGACAGTGTGAAGCTCCCCACAGTAACTTTTTAAGATTTACCTCTTTATCCACAACAGTCTAGAGATAGAGGATGCTGACAGAAAGATGAGTCATAGGGTCAGATTTTCTACTTCCACTGTTCTTCCAAGGCAAAGAATTTTTCTTCGTTCAAATCACAGTTTCTCCCTAGTATACTTCCACCTGTCCATCTTATTTTCTTCATATGCCTGCCTAGGACTTCTCCAGAAATAGGAGTTCCTCTTTCGTCTTGCACTTTGGGAATGTTCTCCTGAGCTGTCTTTGATTTTTGCAAAGTTTTCTTTTATACCATGGACAGAAGTCTTGAAATCATATTACTGTCCCAAATTGAATAACCAGGACCCTTTGAAAAAGGGTTTCCAAAAGTTGTCTCTCTGTGGCGTCCTCATATGTCTGTCACATATTAGCAAACATTTGCTGGGTAGAAGATGTAACCAACTGTATTAGCAGAGCCGACCGAAAGAGCACACAAACATATGAGATACGTAGTGCCCTACATGGTTCCAAAAAGAGTGGTTTAGGTACGGGTTGCTTTGTTCTTTACTACTAAGAGTTAGTTTGTACTGGATTGCTCCTACAGCTTGTCAGCAGCTATTGACCTTGGTTTTATTTTTAGTTGACATCTTACAGGGAACACAATTCAAATTAAGACCTACTATTCTTATGTTTTAACATCTAGCAAGTACCAGAGGACCATTAGACTGTGCAGTTATCTAGTTTATGACTTAACACAGCCAAGTGCTGAATTTCATTCTTCCCTTGGTGGATAAGGAAGATGCTAAAGAAGGAGACAAGGGCTGCTGTTGAATTTCCATTTCAGCCACCTGGGAGTCAGAGTGAAGCTAGGTTTCACACTTCTTAGAGAAGAAACACTTAATTCTTCAGTCCACTTGTATAACATATGGTGGTTACCTTGCTTTCCACCATTTTCCTTTGTCGAGTTTCATAGTGGACTAATAAGTCAGCCTGTGACCTTAGTCAGTTATTTATCAGATTCCTACTGATCTGGTAGCTTCACCTAGGGGAAGCACAGAGTGAAGTTTGACATTGCAGTGTCCTGAAGGATGCAGGTATTGTAGGTGTGAAAATCAAGCATTTTGTTAACTGGATATTAGGTGAACATGAACAGGCAGAACAGAAGATGTGCGGGTATGCTACTAGTCGGGAAAAAAGCAGTCCTGCTTCTTGAGGATGAATTAGAAATGAAGAATAGTGGAACTTAATTACTTTGTTTTGAAGGGCAGACACTTGTGTTCCAAAATTTAGGCCTAACAACTGTTTTGAACCCTATTTTAACCCCAAAACAATCTTGATAAAATATATTAATAATATTCAGAGCCAAGTGAGATTCATATCTTATGAGTCCCCAAAGACATTTGGGAATAGGTATAAAGTACAACTCTTGTGAGGCAATCTCCACTGCTAGTGCTACTTTTGAAGATGTTCAGCCCTTCCAGCCATCTCAGTCACAAGTTCCGTTACAAAGCAGGATAACAATGCTGTTTTTCTGTAGGTTAGGAGTGATATGTTCTACAAGATGCCACAATGTGACAAAGTTTATTGAAGAGAAGATAAATTTCAGTTATCAAGATAACACCTGTAATCTAAATAGCGATTAGTCACTCCAAAGGCTCATCAGTTACATCCTTGGAGTTAGAAGTAAATTCAGAATGATTTTGATGAGGTCCAGCGTGTCACTACATGGGAGGAGAATTTCCTTCTATTTCTGAAAGACGATGAGTGCACTCTATGGCCACTCATTTTAATTATGAGAGGTACTCATTGCCTCAGGAACAGGAATCTTATTTCTCCATAGAAGACAAGGCAGGTTTTCGGTTAGCTTCAGGAAAAATGATTTTATGTCATTAATGTTTTTATCTACATAGTTTAGGCTACTTTATTTTATTACACATAAACTAACATATAACAGGTTTGACAACACTTGTATAGAGCAGACAGTCATAAATTTTTTTTTAGTCAGATTAATGAGAGATTTTATGAAGGAAAGAGCTCATTTAGGGATTATGTCTGAGACTATTGCAAAGTCTTGTCTATGCAAGTACATTAAAGGTGATAAAATATTTAGAATTACTTTAATGAATCTATTCTTATCTCTAAAAGAAAAGAAAGGGGGGCAATTCATGCAGTTAGTGCTTAATGGAAAAGGTTTATGTGCTGATACACGTTGTTTTGTTAACCTCCTTCTAGTTAATTCATTATGTATTATTGAAAAGCCTCTCACAAGACACAGTAAGAGAGTTTCTCCTGTAAGCCAGGCAAAATAATTAATAGAGTAGAGGTGCCCTGGGTTTATACTACTGCCAATATAAACCATGCTTCTCTGTGTCATCTACTATTGTCATTAGCCATTTCTCATCCCTTTCTTTTACAGAAGAAGGAAAATAATAATTTAAGGTATCCTTATAGGTCTCACACCATTCCTTCCCTGAAATAGCCCAGCCCCTGCCTTCTTGAAGAATCCAACGCTAATTGCAAAAGACATGACTCCTATTTTTAAGTTACTCTATCTGCTCACAGAATTTGGAAGTCCAATGAGTAAAAACACACCAAAAAATTGAAAGAGCATTTCACTGCACTTTTTGCCATTAGAGAGACTCAGTTTTTCCTCTGATGGGTATTATCAGACCTCTTGATGACCATAGTTCTGTTTTTCTTTATTTCCATAGCCTTCTTCCACTGTGCAAAAACTGCAGATAAAATAGAGGGCACATTGATTTAAGTGAGAGCGATTTCTTCATTAGCTCTGGTGAAAGAGTGATAGTTTTTTTCATTAGCTTCAGTGATGGTGATTTCATTCTAAAGCAGATTTTACTGGAACAACTTCAGCCAAATTCACCTGTATTTTAACTGATAAAGACTGGAAAAAATATGCTTCTTTTCCTCCCATCTGGCCCATTCTTTTTCAGAAATGTCTTTTCTGGTGTTGTAAAGACATACTTCCTCTTTTTTTTTAATTTTAAGTATATTTATCCCCTACTTTTATTCAGTTTTACCAGTGAAGCATAGTAGACTGTATTTTCCATCCCAACATTGCTGGATTCTCTTCTATTAATATGAATTACTGTTGAATTTTTATGGTAGTATCAGATACAATATGTCAGACAGGTCTTAATGGTAATGGAAAACATATTTTTCACATGAGAGTGAAGCATGATATGTCATTAAAGCAAGGGACTGAGAGTTAAATGATCTGGGTCATCGAGCAGCTATGGGCAAATAATTTAGAACAGCCTTCCCTAACTTTAGTTAAATCAGACAGCCAATTTAGATTTCACATATGTATCGTCCATGAAAATCAGGTCAGTCATCTGAAGTGCCCATATCTGAGTTTATCACACATGTTTTATGAGATAAGTGTTAAAGTCTCTGTGACATTTTTTCTCTCTGTCTAAGATTAAAAATGCTTTGGTTCTTTCACAAAGGTGTATAATAAGGCTTAACTAATTAATTTAATATACCACTATTACTAAATAATTAAATTTCTTAAAGATCCACAGATGAAAGCTGCTAATGAAACACTATCATTAAGAAGCTGGTGCTAAGACACATGCAAGTCATGGTAGCAATAGTAAGTAGTTCTAATGAGGTCATAACATACTTCTTTCACTTTCTTATTGGGTATAATAATCCATTTGGATTGGAAAAATAATAGTAACATACTTTTTTTTTTTTATGATTATAAGCAAGAAGTGTGAAAAGATGCTGTCCATCCTGTTGCTGCAAATTCTAACAGTGAATGGCTGACAAAATCCTTTTAGCAATTGCATTTCCGTCTGAAAGAAGTCATTAAAGGTTTAGAAATATTAGAGAAGAAACAGATTTAGAGTTTAACATTATCCTCTGACCTACTACATGTAATGACTAACGTGTTTTAAGATTAGAGGGCATGTCCAGACAGGATGTGGAAAGGTTATATTTGAATGATGCAGCATTTTTAATTGCTGACTGTTAGAGGCAGATTCCACCAGGAAGAAACCTCCGCTATCTTTTACACTGCTTGTCTCCCACAAATGTGTAGTTGTACAGAAAAAACTACATTTTCTACCACTTTGTTGAAGGGTCACGGGACTTTTTACCCAATTTGTGACTTTTAAAAAAATTAGCTAAGACTACCTGCCATCTTAAAGAGTCTGGGTTTTGCAAGTTTTAAATTCAAAGCTAAACAACAAAGGTCCCCCTTTTACTTGCAGTACTCCTTATTTAGCAAATAAAGACCTCATCTGTGCCATACAGATCAGTCTGGTCTCAAGCAAGTTGTGCTCATGAGTCATCAGTGTAATCACGCCTGCTTATTGTTTTACAAGTCCCCAAAAAACTGAAGAATATCACGGATGAACCAAGACAGTGAAGACAATGAACTTGATCAGAACTTCAGAACTGGATCTCATATTGGAAAAGCCTTTGAGGCACAGGCCAAAGGAGACTCCAGTCCACTTTTTTTTCCAACTGAACTGTCTTTGCTGCACCAAGACAGCAGAGAAGCCATTCCTCAGTTTTATTACCAATAAAGGAAATGAAAAATTTTAGGCTTGGAAATCAAACACAAAGGTTACAGCAGCTACTTTTTGGGCTAAAAATACTTTTTGGAGGCTAACCAGTGCCTAATTTCCCAGGACATTAAAAGGAAACCTTTTAATGTGAACTCTATTTCTTTTCATTTAAAAAAAAAACCAAACCCAAACTTTCTGTCAAACCAATTCATTTATATAAAAAGATTCTCAACAGCTAAAAGCTTTTTTTAGCACACCACGAAGGCACAGTGTTACTTGTTTATTGCAGTGCAGATGATTTTGCTGTTTACTTTCCAGATCACCACTTCCACAGAAAATTCACAATGACTACTGCATTATGTAAAACTGTGTTCAATAAAGCCATTTTTTGCAATTTTTTTCTAATGTACATTGGATTTCATTAATGTAAAAATCTGTAAAATAATGTCACATCATTAATTATATTTCAATGTAATTAATTCAAATATTATATATAATTAGAAACTATAGAAGTGAAGCAGTATTATTCTCCCTGGCTGAGGTAGGTCAACTGTGTCCCAGCTGAAGCCAGCTTAAATCTTCTCAGATGCAAATTATATTTAAGGATACTTTCTTAAGAAGTGCTATAGTCTACAAGTTTTTTGTTTTTTTTTCCTCAGGATCATGCAATATTTAGTTACAGCTACTGTAATCTACCATCTTATACAATGCAGTATTGGAAACCCACATCAGACAGTAGAGGGAAAATACGTCACTTTTTCATGATCCTTTATCTCACATGGTAGACTGGATTCCCTGACATTTTAGCTATGTAATTCTATTTTAAAAGATGGCTGAATGGAAAAGGTACTCTGAAAAAAACAGACATGTCACCCATAGAAAAAAAGCAGCTGACAAGAAAAAAGTCACCATAAAATAGCAACTTTGCTTGTCTAGTAAAGTGCTACATCTGCAAGGCAAAGGCATCACTAAGACTTCAGCATCTAAATAGAAGAGAACTTTTCTTCCTATAAACTGAGGGTGAACGAGTTGCTGTGTAACGTCTTTCACTACCAGAATCACTGGAAATCAAGTTAACAACTAATACATATGCCGTTATCAGATACAATGTGCACAGACATAAAGTAGATTAAAAGAATCCTTCTGTCAACAGTTCATGATCTGAGCATGCAAGGCATGAAGAACACCCTTTTTTCCAGTCAGGGACTTGTTATCCTGTTCTTTACATCGTAAATATTCCCGACTACAAACCAGCAATGGTTTCAGTACTGCCTAGACTACTCAGAGCTGATGGTTTGCACATGGTAAGCCACTGTCATAACAAATGTACAAATTGCAGATGAGATAAAGTGGGGAGATAGATTGAAAGCCCAGAAAGGTAAGGGTCACACAGCATATCATCAGCAGACCGTGCTGGAGATTGCCACCTCCTTTACTTAGCAGGAGCTCCTGTTTTACAAGGGAGTAGTGTCTTTCATAATAGGCACTTTATCTGCTAACCTAAACAGCAAAACTACAGCAGAGCAGTCCATCCCCACTCTTCCCAGCATGGCAGTGAGTGAGTGTGTTTAAAAAAAAAAAAAAATCACCGTTCTGGATGAGAGAGAGTTTAGAACACTGAAGTGGTTAAAGCTGAAAAATAGAGTATCATGATATTTTTGCAAATTGGTTTTAAGAATCCAAAGGGTAAGTTCAGGGGCGGGTTTTTTTTGTTTGCTTGGTTTGTCTGGGTTTTTTTTTTTGTGTTTTTTTTTTTTTTTTTTTTNTCATTTCTTGGTTAAAATTTACAAGTAGAACCTTACATTACTTCTGGCACAGGATCACAACACATTTGAGGACATAAGGGAACATTAGTGAACAAGTGCAAATCCTGGGATTTTCAATCACTTGAATGGACAGCTGTCAGCTCAAATACAATATCAGTTAAAACCAACTGCTGCAAGTATAATTGAAAACATAAACTCTGTGAAGGAGATCATTGTTGTAAACAGCTGTTCTCCAGAGCTCTTGTTAACTGATGGCATGCAAACCTCCTGAAGGAAAACCAGGACATCCTTGAAACAATTCTACCTGTGACAAACTTCTATAATACAAACAAGTCATTTACTCACTCAGAAGTGCAGACTGACAGACTGGATCCCTGAGTGACACAGGTTTGACTCTGGTGTTCTCTTCTAGAGGTCAATCAACGTGTCATAAGCTTAAACGGAACAATAATTACATCACTGTGTTGAGAAGCCTACATTTTACTATTTCTCTTTTACTGCATATGACTACAACATTCTAGTAAAAAGCGGTCATACTCACTTTGAAAATCATACAGTCAGAGGCTTAGACTCTACAGTTTGCAGGAAAACCTGTGAATCCACATAACTCTTGATCTTAGGTAAACAAAATATGCAGTAGGATCACTCCTGCAGCCTAATTCCAGGCAAACATCTGTGGCCACAATGACAACAGGGATGTGACAGCCCAACAAGGCTACCTCTGGTTGCTGCTAAAGAAATTAATAGGAGGTTGGCAGAAGGTATTTAGATGATATTTTGATGTATTGAAGTGGATTTGATTCCATAATTAAAGGCTCACTGAGCCCTTACATATTATATTTTAGCAGTTGCTTTGCTGAAGCAGTTAATGGAACTGGTAAGGAAGGCAATTAACCAGCTTAAATATTAATAGAAATCATCCCTGAATTTTCAAGACACAATAATTGTAACAAAGATGCTTCAAATGTTCAATTACAGAAATCTCAAAATGACAATAATCAGAAAAACACAGTTGCCTTACAGTACAAATTCAAGTCGCAAATGCACTTCTCTAGAAAATACAGTTATAAGAAAAAGATCAAAGTCTTAGTTTAAGCGTACCTTCCATGACTGCGTAGATTGACTTTAACAAGAGAGCCCTAGGAATTTGAAACCTACTATATTTGTTAGTCCACCATATTTAGTATGTTTACATAATGCAATTCATATCCAGCTATTTCCAGAGCTTTCAAGCCTCCACAGTTACTTTCTAAATGGAATTCATACCTTGACCAATAAGAAGCAAGATGGTGTATACAACTGCTCTGCCATAAGCAGTACCTACAAATAACAGGCTTAACCTGAAGTTACTCCCTTCAGGTCAAATTCATAATCTGATACGGGCTGTACACTGCTTTTGTGATGCAGTCATCTCTGGTTTCTCCTTATCTAAACATATATGCAAGACACAGGAAAAGGAAGCTCATTTTTATAGAACGTTATTCCTGTTGGAATGTTGTTCACAGTGGCAGCTACTCTGTTGATGTAATAGCTTCTATTTCATTATTTCTTTTCCAGGGATTGTCTGCAAGAGTCATTATGTCTTCAAATGGATCACAGAAAAAAAAGACTACAGGATGGATCATCCCTCTCAATTTATACACCACCCCCCTCCAAACACTTAATTCCTCCAGACTCTGTATTCAGTAAAGCTTTGATAATCTTAGATCGATGCCTAATGTCCTAGCTCAAGCGAAATACAGCTTTTTGGTAACCACTCCTTTCTAAGCCACTATTCATTGTGGATAGAAGTGAGTCCTTAAGAAATTATCACAGCTGAAATTTGCAAAGTTGGGTTCCACCCGGCTCTACCAAGCAAAAAACCCAAAAAACCTCCAACCGAGGCTCATAAATGACTTATCTGCTTCTGCTTAACTGGTGTTTTGTAGCTGGTCAAAAAGTTTCATGATTTTTGTTTCATAAACAGATTGGAATGGAAGGGGGAACCTGGAACAAACTGAATGTGTTTTCCCATTGCTGATCTCAGTGGAAACACAGTATTAGTTTGTTTCAATTAATTGTAATGCAAGACAAGAACAAGGTTTATGGCATAATTGCACTCTGGTTTTGGAAATATGGTTTTATATAATCACAATCATTTACAGTAAAGAATGCTACAGGCTGCTTTTCCAGTTTTATCTCAACTTGAAAAATATAAATGACCAGGTATCTTTCAAAGGCAATAATAAGGTAATTACTTTTGTGTGTTGAGAAACTTAAATTAAGTATAACATGCTGAAAAGCATGTATCTTTCTAAATAAATATATTAAAAATAAATAAATCTAATGAAAATAAATCATCAGTAGATGTTTTCAAAACCTGTGAGATTTTTATTGATGTGATATGTAGTGTTTCTGTTCAAAGAAGCAGTTTGTTTACATCTTAAATGTTTTAATGTTGTTATGCTTGAATAGCACTACATTTAGAAAATACAAGAAACAGGATAATTTCAATCTACAAATTATTTCCATGTGAGGATGCACAAAAATTTGGCCTGGGATATGCCTGTGAGATTTGGATACTTACATTTTATCTTTGCAATCTCTAGCAATTTGGATTCAGAATGTTGCAAAGATGCAACGTGACATAAAACATCTCATTAAATTACTATATAAAGCCATCTTTAGCTAATCATCTGAAGAAATTTTTTTTCTTCACTGGAAAGAATCATTGGGATAAGAAGATATGAATTAATAGAAGTGACATTTTTAAAGTGTGTGCTTTTTGTTTGTAATCTGATCCTGAAATCATTATACTCTATAGTGAAAAACACTGCATTACCAAAGATACTGCATCCCATCCTCTATCAGCTGGAAAAGGAATGACAGTGACCTGGATAAGGGTCTCAAATTCAATTCCAAAGGAAGTCCAGGAGTTGAAAACTTCAAAATAGCCTTTAGTCACAAGAACAGTCTATAGTACACAAATACCAAGCTTTCAGATTTCGTGCTTCCTTCTGACTTACAAAGAACAAAGACTGTATACACAGCTGAATTTGTATACTCCAATTAATTTTGAAAAAGATTGTATCACTGAATTCTATAACTGCTTGACTCTATATTTCAGATATTTGCTATGCAACTTTTGATGTTTCAGGCATTATTACATTACATTCACATGGTGACAAGAATATTTTCTTATAATTCACTCATCTTTTGGGATGTTTCTCTTTTAGTGTCTACATCTGTTCTAGGAAAAAAAACCATCTCCTCAGTTAAAAAAAAAAACAAAAACACCAGTGTACCTGCATTTACTTTTTAACAGATTCCTGTAGACTCCTTGCCTCCCAGGACCCTTTTCCAGGCTCCTACAGAGATTGCTGAGATGGAGGCAAGATAGCTTGGAAATCCAGGTAATAACAAATGAAAAGTCATGGGAAGTGAGTGATAGAATATGACATCTCCCCTGAAACTAGACTCATGTTGATACAAATATCATGCTTAACATGCACTACATCATCTCTGAAATTATTTTAGCTTAAACCTTGCTTCCTTTCATAAGGTTTCATTTACCCTTTACTAAACTAGCTCTATAATTACTATACAATTAAAAAAAAAAAGCACTTACGCTTTTTTCAGTATATTTAAGTTTCACAGATATTTGCGGAAATGCACAACCATGTTGTTTTTGGATCCAGTATTTCAGGCAAAATGATTAAGATGACACCAGAATCAGCCTCTTGAAAATAATTATGGCAAATAAATTTGCCATACTACAGCACTCCAGGCATTCAATTCAACTTGTAAAATGTGTCATCAAATATCAGAAAAACAATACAGCAGACTTAACCAGGTCCCTCCTTTTATTTCCAGACCGGTGATTACCTGCAAATCTCCCCTTACTAGTCAACAGTTTTCATGCCTGAGGAAACTTGGGTGGAACTGGCAGCTACTAAAACATTGCTGCAATTTGCTGCCAATATTCGATGATCTCTTGCCTTACCATGCAACAACTGTTCTTGCCTTGGACCAAGTTCCAGCATGGGCCTTAGTTTCTGCTTTGTACAGAGGAATGGTGGTATTCTATATAATTTTTAACTTACTGTTGTGGATTGTGATGCTGTTTATTTTATTAAGACATAGCATACTTACAAGAAATGACTACAAAAGGAACTATGAGGCCCAATTTTTTAAAAATGAGTATTCCTGTTGGATGTTTTACAGTAACATCTAGCAGACTCTGTACATTGACTTCATGCAGTAGTTTCTGAACCTTCACTAATACGTAAAGATATATAAACAAAACTGACCAATTGTGGTAAGGAATTTATGAAGTGGAGACCAAACACAATTTTAAGTGTTGATTACACCAAAACCTGCTCTATGTTAGTGATGTGCCTGCCCTAGAATTGACAGTCACTTTCTGCAGTAAGATGAATACTAAGCACCTTCAAATCATCATATATAGTCAGCTTAACATCAAAATATGGTGTGACAATTTCACAACGGCTACATCTCTCAGTATCCAAATACTGGTTAAGCACGTCTGACAATTATGATGTGAAACAATTAGCTTCACAGAATTAGAAGTGTGTTTTTGGATTCGTTTATTTCTTTTTAAAAAATAAAGAAAACAAATCCCAACAAACAGCTCTGAAAAGAAAGGAAAGAAAAGAAAAGAAACTGGTCAGATAGAAAGAAAAGGAAGATTGATTGTAATACTAAAAATTCTGTAATAAGGTAACGTGTGTTCTAAAGTAGGTCAGGACCTGCAAATTAAAATTCCTTTTCTGTTAGAAAAAGGTACCTGCATCTTTACTAATTTTGCCCACTTTGTTTTTTAAGAGTTAAAGAGCTTCCTTTGCACTTCAACTTAGTGAGAATACAAATATATAGTTAAAGGGGGATGGAATACTTACGTTGGTATTGAACATCATATAGAAAGCTAAGCCTGAGGTGGAACCACTACATGTAGGGACTGGGCCATGAGACAGGAGAACACTGACGAGTGAGAGTGATGCCCCGTTCCCTTAGGTCCACGGGGCTCATCCACACTGGAAGAGGAGCTGAGACCTAGACTGCTTTATGTGTGTAGTATGCAAATGCCATAAAGTAGGAATCTCTATATTTATTCTCAAACCAGGAGAAAAGTAAATAAATTTTAGCTTGTACATCACTGAATATTGGGGGTTTAGTCCCATGGCCACATAACTGGTCAACTGTGGACTTGCATACTCTTAGAACACCCAAGTTGAAACAAAACCGATACAGTTTCTCTGGACCTTTCATGATCTACAGAGGATGCTCCATGTTGTGCCACAAATTTAAGGATTGAAAAAAAAAAAATAAATATCTATGTAAAAGGAATTTTATTCTGTTTAGACAAGAAGAACCTTGATTTTCATATCTTTAGCTAAAGAATGTTTTAAAATGAAGACAATACAAAAACCAAAGTTCATAAATCTGGATTCAGAATAATAATTCTCCTAGCAATGATCCATAGATAGTTGAAAAAAAAAATTCATTTATTTCAATAAACTGTAAATTGGGCTTGAGTACATTTGTTAATAATAAATTTTGCTCTATGTATTTCTATAGATATGCATCTTCTTTATCAATATTTTTATCTATTCAGAAGATGAAAGAGGTGGGAAATACTACTTTCTACATTTTTTCCCCATTCTTTTTCTCTCTCCTGCTAATCAATCTGCAGTGATCTGTTTTTGACTATAAAAGTATCATCTTATTTTTCTCCAATGAAATTTTATTTCTGAATATGGTCTCACAAATTTAGAGTGGGTAGGGAAGACTAACTGAATCACCAGTGATTCACCGGAATGCAAGAGACTCTCAGACATGCTAGGGCCTAATGAAGACCCTAAGTCTTAACAGGAACAGGATTTTTTTTGCCTTTCAGGAATTATTTCACAAATGAAACACTCAAACGAATAGGCCACACAACTCCAGAGATTATTTTTTTCAAATCTACTGCCTGTTTTATATTCCAAGAACAGAGAAAATAGTATTTTTGCTTATGAGTTGGCAAAGCTCCCGGTATAATAGGAATATAAAAGGGAAATGTACACTCTTCCCCTGAGCACTGGGTTTTGCATAACATGTTTTACATATTGAGCAATACTGACAAAGTGATATTTTTAATCTCCCCACAAAATACAGACTAGTGTTCCCAGGTGACCCATGAGCAGCCTTTACTTGAGCAGTTCCATTAATATCATTGGAATTCTACATGCATAGATGGGTATAATTTGGATCAGCTGATCAGAGTCTATTTTTATATGGGAAAACATCCCATATGTGCTAGAATTATGGAATCCTCTCAACAAAAAAAAATTGAAAGCTTGAAAGATTAGGTCCAACCAGCCAATAAAACTCTGATGGAATAAGAATTCAAAGACAAAGGATGCTATTAAAACCACTTTGCATCTTTATTTTTTATCGTAGAAGTTCCACCCTACTTTGATTAGGCATTCAAAACAGGCTGTCCAGGGAAGTGGTTGAGTCACCATCCTTGGAAGTGTTTAAAAGACATGTATATGTGGTGCTTAGGGACATGGTTTAGTGGAGAACTCGGCAGTGCTAGATTAATGGTTGGACGTGATGATCTTAAAGGCCTCTTCCAACCTAAACAATTCTATGATTCTGTGTAGTTCACTGTTGCTAGTGTATGTCCTATATTTCTACTCTGTATTAAAGGAGTCCACATGTTTGTGTATATGCAGCAAGAAGACAAATTTAAAACATAATTTTAGTCAGACACTTCATAAATAAAAGACAACATCCTTCCTAACCTGTAAGCTTGTGCTAGGAAGGAAAAGACAAGCTCCTAAGGAAGAAAAGACAGAGGGGGAGGTACGATATGCTAATACTTCTAATTGCTGGGTTGAGTAGTCATGCATAGGCATTTGATTCCAGTTCTCACCAGCTGTCAGTTAAGGCACTTATAAATAATGCCATCAACAGCACAATCCTGGTAGTGTGACTGCATTTAACACAACTGAATCCATGTTCTGAATATCATATTTTCTAAGAGTCTTTGCTTTTATAATACTTGATATGAACTTGATCTCTTCTAGTTTTGAGAAAGATATTTGGGAAGAATTTTCAGCAGTTTACTCTTAAAATTGTAGGAGCATGGGATTTAGGCAGATGTCAGTAGAAAAGTCAAGTGCTTTCTGGATTTGCTCAATGTGTAATAAGATGAAGCAGCACATCTGTTACATTAGAAAACAAAGCAAGGCAAAGATCCAGCTCATCAGTACACACAGCAGCCTTGCTATAGTAAGGGGGTGAAGCTTTTATTGATGAAGTAATTTATTTCTAAGGACACATTTGAGTTTGCATTTCATAGATAGCAGGATTTAATAATGAGTGTATCTCCCAATAGCTAATTGAACATAATTCTCTCATTTTATCAACAGGAGTGCAATGTTTTCATGTTCTAATTCCAAGGAATGTAACATTAACTTATTATTACTACATCAAGTTAATTAGACCTAATAGCTGAGTTAAGTGATATGCACTGCCATTAGTATTTACGACATCAGGCACTTACACTCTAATTCTGCAGGCTATTAATTGGCCTGTAAACACTTTATTCGGGATACTCTTTGATTTTCCACTCTACTGCTAAGGGGTGGATCACGGTTTCCTCAGGCCGCAATGAGTGTAGTCAGTTTTACGAAAGCTTTTTGCCCTCTCACACATGGCCTAGCATTGTTTAAGGACAGAGTGGCCACACAATTTCTGATACAAGCCAGGATGTTATTGGCCACCTTGGCCGCCTGGGCACACTGCTGGCTCATATTCAGCTGGCTGTGCGCAGCAGGCTGACCACCCTGGACTTTGGGAGAGCTGACTTTGGCCTCTTGAAGAATCTGCTTGGTATGGTGCCATGGGATGAAGTGCTGGAGGGAAGAGGGGCCCAA